>QUSF01000036.1:187532-309223 GCA_003676055.1 Chloebia gouldiae | reverse complement strand
GGCGGGGGGGAGAAAGTAAACACAGCAGCCAGCCCTGCCCGCGGACCGGCCGGGGCGGGAGGGGCTCCGCGCCTGACGTGATGGGCCCCGGCGCGGCCGCCCCCGGGCAGCAGCTCGCGGGGCGCGGGGCGAGCGCCATCCTCTCCCCCGGCCCCTGCGCCGGACTCGGGCCGGCCGCGCGGGCGGCGCTCCCCCCTCGCCCACTGCGCGCCGCCTCCGGGAGGCGGCGGTGAAGGACCTGCCCGGCGCCCCGCTATTTATTCGCCCCCCACGCCCCCTTCCTCCTCCGCCCCGCTCTTTCCCGCGCCGCGGGCGGGCCATGGCTGGCGGCGGCGCGGTCGGCCCGGCGGACGAGCAGTGAGCCCCCCCTTGTCGTCGGGGCGCGGCCGCACCATGTCGGCCGTCGCGTACGTGGACTTCGTAGCGGCGCAGTGCCTGGTCTCCATCTCCAACCGCTCCGCCGTGCCCGAGGCGGCGCGGCTGAAGGTGCCGGGCGAGGGGGAGGCGGCCCGGGAGCTGCGCGACCCCCGCGACGCCTGGAAGGACTACTGCGCCCTGCTGGCCATCGCCAAGAGCCTGCTGGAGCTGAACAAGTACCGGCCGCTGCCCGCCCCCTCCGTCTGCAGTGACAGCGTGGAGAGCCCCGACGAGGACGCGGGCTCCGACAGCGACGCGGCCACCGAGCAGGGTTCCAGCCCTCCCCGCAGCCCCCCGCCGGGGCCGTCCCCCCGCCTGCGCGCCGCCGGGGCCGCCCCTAAGGGGAAGCTGGCGGCCGAGAAGCGGCACAAGTGCCCCTACAGCGGCTGCGGCAAGGTCTACGGCAAGTCTTCCCACCTCAAGGCGCACTACAGGGTGCACACAGGTCAGCGGTGGCGGAGGGAAGGGGGCGGGAGCGAGCGCTTGTCCTCGGATGAACCCGGCCAGCGGCGCGCCCGGCATCCCCGCGCGCCCCCCCGCCCTGCCGCGCCGCCCTGGCTTCGGGGCTGGCTCATGGCTCTCCCTCCTTCACGCCCCCCTCTCTCTCCCCCGGCTCTCAGCGGTGGCCCTTGTCCGGCGGGAGCTGACGGCCGCCCCGGGCGGGGCTGCGGCAGCGCCTCCCGCCGCGCCCTGCCCGCCGCCCACCTGCGCCGGCCGCGGCGGGCAGCGAGCGCCGGGCGGTCGATGCCGGGGAGCGGAGCGAACTTGGCGCGTCCGGCGCGGCTGGGAGGGGAGGATGGCGGCAGGAGTCGCCGAGTTCGCTCGGGGCGTCGGCGGGGGAAGCACAAGGGCGGCGAGATTCGGGTTTCCTGCCGCTGTAGGCGGACCCGCCTGCACCGGGTTAGAACTCGGCGAGCGCAGCGCAGTCCGCGTCCGTGCGGCTCTCGCTGCTCCTGCCGTCGGAACCCGCGGCCTGGGCCGCAGAGTTGGCGGAGGGCTCTGCTTGGCTGCGGGGACGGGAGCGGGGGCTGGCGGCCCGGCCCGGCCCGGCTGGGCTCGGGAGGGGGCGGCGGCGGCGGCTCCTGGAGCGGGTGAGCCGCGCCGCCGGGGCTCGCGGACACACCCCCTCGGCGGGCTGCGCCGGGGCAGGAGAGCACCGCGGGCTGCTCGCCGAGCCGCCCCGGCGCTGCGCCTCCGGCCGAAGGGATGGAGGCGCCGTGCAGGGAGCACCGACCCCGCTCTTCCCGGCGGCAGCGCCTCGCACTATCGCCTACCGCGATCCAGCTTTGACGTGTTCCACAAGGGCTTCATTCATCAAGCTGTGTGCTCCCATTCCCGGCCCTCGCCCGGGTGCCTCGGAGGGTGTGGCAACATGGAAACCTGGAGATAAAACATATCTGCGGCAGCCTAGCCCCAAGGGGACAGCAGCTGCAGACTTCCCTGTTCAGTTTGTTGGTTTTCGTTTTGGTGGTTTTTGTTTGGTTGGTTTTAGACCTTCGGTGCAAGTGATTGAATAAAAACCTTTATGGCTCTGAATTGCTCTCGGGATCATAGTGGAGTACAAAAGGCTGCTTTGAAAATGTTCTGAATTAAAGGATTGTGTTCAGAAACAGAAAGGACTGAATAAAAGGAGACAAACACTGCCAAGACATTTCATGTGCTTTACATCAGTTCTGCCAATGATGGTAGCTTTTTGGTTTTGTGTGTTGGTGGTGATGGTTAGCGGTGTAATACAAAATGAGTTGATCATCCAAGGGGTGTACTGTCAGGCATTGCTGTAGAATTTAATATGGGTTGGGTAGGATATGGCCACATCTGAGCTCCAGCTCAGCTTCCGCTGCTCCAGGTCGCTGATGTGCCTAGATGTGCGTGCATTGCAGAGGAAGAGGCTCAGGTGATTGTTGCCAACCTTTTTTTTTTTGTTGCCCTGCTGGCAAATCTGCCGGGTGCTTACCTCGAGAGGCAGGAGAGAACAGGCTAGGTTTACTGGGTATGGCTCAGTGATGAGCTCTGCTGTTAGGCTTTCTCTCTGAGCTGGGAAAGAGGACAGTCAGTGGTGACCATACGCTGACCTCATAACCAGTGCCAAGGGCTGTTGTGTTACCAGCTCAGAGACTGCAGCTCAGATACTCTTTTGGAGGCTGAGTGTAACAGGTGCTCTTCAAAATGTTGTCTCATAAGTGACAAAGAAAACGTTAGTATCATTTCCATTTACTACCCCACGCTCAAAGATACACCCTGATAAGAGAACCAGAATAGATGTTGGTTGAGATAGCATTCTGTGTGGTGACATGTAACTTAATGTACTGTACAACCCACTCAGCCTGCTGTAAGCAGTAGTGTTAAGTACTGGTGAAGTGGTATGAGGTTTAGCATGTGCTGCTCCCAAGTGGGTGGCCTTAGCTCCAAGTACCAAGCATTTGACTCAGAAACATTGATGAACTGTCATGGTAGTTCTGTGTGATTAAAATCACTGCAGACATCCAGGAGTAATGAACTTTCAGAGCTTCCTAATGTGAAGTTAATTGTAGCTAACTGAAATGCTAAATGATACTGATAATGTTAATTATTTTTATAGATTACAACAATTCCTTAGCAACAGTGGGATTCAATGGGACCTCTGGAGTTATTCATAACTCTGTATTGCAGAGCATTAATGGGCCTTCATTAGTACCATTTTATTTCCTTTCTTTCAAATAACGTCTCTCTCATCTATCTGCCATTTTTCACCAGGCCACGAACTAGGTTTCTTGCTGCAGTGTAGCCTTTAGTGGAAATAGGTGCACAGCCACCAGTAGAAGCTTTCTGGTCTTAATCTTTTAATATTTCATCCCTGTATTTCTATCTTGGAGAATGGCTTAAAGGATTTCTGTTCACACCCATGCACTTGTGTATACTCACAGTTCTCTTTATTCATAAATCCTAACTAAGCAAGTTGGGAAGCTCTGGATACTTCTCTTTCTGTGTAGTGACTGGGAATCTGAAAACTCACCAGTTCATCTTTGGTAGCCTAATGCAAAGCAAGGAACAAAATACCAAATCAAGGTAGAAGGGTAGAAGGCAAAAACTTGATGGTTAGAGGTCTGTATATTATTAACCATTCTTTAAACTTGTTGTTTCAAAGGTTCCATATTTCAGATAATAAAACTGTCGGTATAAATGTTCGCTTGAAGTTTGGGCTTTTGATGATTAATGCTAGTTCAATTTCCAGAAGGCCCAAATTAGCTGTCCATCAGAAATTGTCTTTTGAGCTGATCTTTACAGAAAAAGATCAGCAGATGGCACTGCACCTCCTGCTTGTACAAACAGTCCCGTTGCTTGTGCTGCTAGGCCTAGGTGAGACTCAAGCGCTGGAAGTGCTACAGAGGTTGGGAAAAGGTGAAGGACCCATCTGAACAAAAAAAATACAAGCAAACAGCACGTAAGCAGAGAGTTGCCTTCAAAATGAAGAAGAAACAAATTCTCTAAATAGGTAGGTTTTGAGGTTTGGTTATGACAGGTGTATAGGGTTACAGGTATAGTTGTGTAGTGTTATTATTAGCCTCAAAAGCCTATAATAATGGTGTGAATATAATCCAGTTATAGGGTACATGATCACTGAGACGTGATCTTCTCTGTCCCTCCTTCCTGACCAGAAGGGTGCCATAAAAGGAGCTTGTGAGATGCTTCCTCCTACTGGACTGGTATGTGTTTACTTGCCTGGGGAGGCTGAGGATTGATGGGAATTTCACATAAACATCAGAGGCCCTTAATTAAGAGTTTAGATGCCTTAATTAAGAGTTTAGAAAACCCAGATGTGGGAAAAGTTCTCCCTCTTCAGATAGGCTTTTCAGCCAACTGCATCATCATGTAAACTGGATCCAAACAATGCCAAGAGTTTTGCTACACCATGTAGCTGATGCACTTGGCTCTCAGCAGTGCTGGGAAGCAGGGGTTGGGCAGAGGTGTGAACCCATAGGTTGACAGTCTGCACAGGAAGGTGGAGGAGCATTTCCAGTAGAGAGTAAGAACAGACACTGCAGCTGCCTATTGCTGCTATCCAGATATCGTGGTGCTGGACCAGCCCTTGTATTGACTTGGTTTGACTCTACTGCTTTGTTATTTGTGTTCTAGATTATCTCACTCAACAGACTGAACAGATGCTAGTATGTTGACAGTTCTCTGCTTGCTGAGATCTTTCTCAGTAATTTTGTTTGAGCATAACCTGAAATTTAGTGTTTTAAGACCCTCCTATCCAGTTCATGCCATGTCACTTACCCAAATCCTTTCAAATAAGACCCAAGAGCAAAAAGTGGAGCCAACAACACATTTTTTTGTTAAATTCAGATTACCATGTGAAATACCATGGTTAATGAAAATGTGCAAATTGCGGGAGTTCTAATGAGCATATTTCCAGGTCTTAGAGAAACATGATGATCCTGACTGGAAGCTTTGCCAGCTGAGTAAGGTAGGCAGAAATCCCCAAGATTCAGTTCAAAGTTGTCCAATTCCCAGTTGTCTTGTTTTCTGACAAAAAAAAAATAAGATTTTAAGCAAGTGTATGTGTCACTTGCAGGAAAGTGCTCCAGAAAAGTTTATCAGTTGAGTCAGCAGGACAAAGTTCACATGTAGGACAGAAGCAGTGAGCAGGCATTATCCATAAGAGCACAACTCATTCTTCCAGATGGATGTATTGAAATTGCAGCTTTACCGAGTTCTGCACAGTGTTTGTGCTGTGGCACTGAAGACCATGTGGTGGGTGTCACTGCTCTTGTTAGCCTGTGTTTCTTGCAGCGCCAGCTGTTAGGATTGTTGTAGCAACTCCTTTGTTCCTCTTTGTTGGCTGCTGTGTTGTTGTGCACCAGGCTGCTGCTCCTGTGCTTCTGGCCTTGAACAGCTTCCAAGCCTGCAGCTGGAAGAGCAGGGAAGGGCCAATTTAAGATTTAAAAAACAGGGTCTGAGGGAGTGATGGGAAAGAATACTTCAGACACTGTTTACTTGTGGTACTACAGTTCACCATCTGTATTCAGGTTATGATGAATGTACGCAGCCTGAGAGCACTCTATAAATACCTTAAACTTGAGGGAAAAGTCTGTTGAAACACTGACTAATAAATTCAGAGTGAAATATCAAAAGCTGCATTATCTTTCTGAATGCATGTGAAATTGGATTCCTCCTTTCCCTGTCAAAGCTGTTTTATCTTAGCAAGGAAATTTGATTATTCATACAGGCCAGGAGCTTAAACCCAATGTCCTTCGTTCCCAGGTAAGTGCACTAAGCACCAGGCTAGGAGCTGGTCTCTTTCCATTGTTGTTATTATTCAAGTATTATTGCAAAATGGAAGAAATTCATATGAAGATAAGCCGGGAAAGGAGAGCTAGGAACTTGTCTCACATAACCATGAACATACTACTGAGGGCTCTTGCCTTAGCTACAGAAGCATGGATTTAACTCTCTGGTGAGATTTGGAAAGATCTTTCCTCTCCAAAGTAGTTTACCTGACTGATCTCTCTCTTTCTGTGTACATTTGTTTGTATGGAGGCACGGTCCCCCCGAAGAAAGCCTACTGTAACACAGTCAAGGAGGTTTGTGCTCTGGCAGAGAAGCTGAAAGGACTTCCTTTGCTCCTGATACTGTGTCACAGTGGCATAACAGCAAGACAATTTTCCTGGAATTTAGACTCAGCAGTAGCAGTAAGTTGTAGCAGGTGGTTTTGCATCTGAACTTTTGAGAGACTCAAAACACCTTTATGTCCAAGCACCTGCTGAGTGGTAGTTTTAAGAGTGTCAGAACGCCCTAAATACTTGCTGAAAGCTGCATTTTAATACTTGAACCAACCTGTTGTGTTTAATCCTAAATCCTGGCAGAATAAACCCCTGGCTGGCACCCATCCATCTGTCCCCTGTCCCATCTTTTCGGTCTGCTGTCTGGTTGGATGACTATGGTTCAGGTGTTCCAGAAAGCGTTGGTTTAGGCATGTGGTCCCAAACATCCACCACTGCTGATCTCCCTGTTTGTACCTGGTTGCCATGTGTTTTAATGATCTGATGTCGGAATATCTCAGAAGAGGAAAAGCCTGCTTGAAAGGCCTCCAGTCTATCTGCCCTGAAGATCTGTCTTCACCAAAATATCTGGTGTGTGGACCATCAGTCAAAGTCCAGTGTCCCACAGGAAATTGCTCGTTCAGAGTGTGTGGGGCAAATAACTGGGGGGAAAGTGAGAGAGACAGATAGCAGACGTTCTGTGTACTAAATCCACCATGAACTCCTAACCTCAGTCATCCACACATAAAGCAGCATTTTGTGCTGAGGAGGCAGATGACTAATCAGGATACCACTACTACCTGTATTTATGTTAATGAGCTTGCTAATGCCCACTCTGTATTCTTTTCTCAGAAACCATTTCTGTGTAAGACTGCAGTGTGGAAAAATCTGAAATGTCCCTGGGTAGGGAAAAAATGATTATTTTTTTAACCTATTCAAGAAAATAAAGTGGACCTGCCTCAGGTCATACAAAGTAGCTTGGATATAGAGTTTATACTTGCCCAGAAAGAACAAACTAAACATTTGTTGTAGAGGGTTGGGAGAAGGAATAAGTAAAAAATGGCAGGTGTAGCAAGAGTGCTTAAGATTCAAAGGATCTGCAAAGGCCTTTACATCCATATGGTATTTAAAGTAAGCCAGGGTTGCAGGAGTTCTTCAGTCTGTAGAGAAGACTAATGAAGAACCACTATTAACTTATACTGAGAATAAACTATCTCTCACTCTATTCCTGCTGCCACACAGCACAAAGAATGGAAGTCTGCAGATGCACCTGTTCCTATTACCTAGAAATCAGTTTTTCATTCCCTTTTTCCTTCTGTAAGCTGCTCTGGATATATGTGCATATACATATTCATCTTATTTTTTAAAGAAAATTATTTGCCTCTTTTGTCTGTTATATTAGGATCCAATCACACATAGTTTCAAATTATCATGATGTACCATTGACCTTTCCTTCATCTCTTGATGGAAAATCCCATTGGAGGCATAACTTAAAAGGTCAGTAGCATACAGCCAGCCACTAAGGGAAACAATTATAACAGCACTGTATGTTGATGTTTCATTCTGCTGTTTCAAGCTTTAGCATTACTACCCCAAAACTAAGGGAGAAAAATCATAAGGAAAATACCTGCCTTGCCTGAGCTGACACAGAAATCCGTATTTCCAGATGGAGGCAGCGCTAGCCTGTACTGCAGCTCTCTAGGCCACTGCCACTGCCTGCCCAGCAAGCATATGAGCCGCAAGACTTGTTTCCTCAGAGGGCTCTTCCACGGGCATCTCTGCTGCTACAAAAGGAAAGCTTGTCAAATACAGCAGATGCAACCACTATCTTTGTGGAGTGGACAGTTATCACAGGCCATCAGCCATCTCCACCTTACTTTAAGTGCTTCCTGGAGACACACTCCATGCCTGTCTTGCACATTGAGACTGTCACTGAGGTACCATCTCAAAGTTTATAGCTTTGTGACCAAGGGGGGCAGTGAATTCTCAGGCTTGGAGATGACCCCTGAGGGCCTGGAAAAGGCTCCCTCCCCCTTGTCTCTGCTCTGAGAAACACGGAGTTTAATGCATCTAAGTGTCAGGGATTGTGCCTACTCTCCTATAGCACTTCCAGAGTGGCTGTGACAGCTTCTGCAGGTTTGCATTGCTGAGGTGGTGAAGTCATTCTTTACTACTGTACTTGGGAGCTCTGCAGTGGATGGGGGGGGCTGTGCTGGTGGCATCCACGTGCCTCCAAGGGTGCGTGGCCAACCATCTCTGGCTGCAATCCCTGCTTCGTCCCCATCCTCGTGCACAGCAGCTTTCCTGTTTGCAGCAAGGTGTTTCTGCACCATGCCAGGCTCCTGCAGCCTTTGTGTCCTCCCCCAGCCGGTCCCTGGGTTGATTCTCTGCAGAGTACAGTACCAAAGGCACAGCAGGTGAGGTAATCCTCATGCAATCCTGGGCAAGCCCTGCCTTTCCCTAAAGCTTTGTGGTTACGCTCCATGACCTTAGAGTGCTGTCCCCTGGTGGCATGTCCAGTGGAGGTGTGGGGTCATGCTTCTCCTGTCATGTGTTAGAGGGAATTCCAGAAGCAGGGCCTCATTTTATATTCCCAGGTGAAACTCCAGGAGGGCATGAGGGAGGAGTTCAGTTTCCTAAGGGCTGCTTGAGGCCAGATTTTAAGCACTACTTTTAGACACTCAGGTTAGATACTACCATGCCTAAAATACAGGTGCTGCTCCCCAGAGGCTGATGTTATCCAGCCTAGGCACCTAATCTCCCTGTTCACAGTTGCACTTCTGCAGACTGAAGAGCTGTCCTAAGGTAGGTGGTTGGAAATGTGGTTTCCAGGGATGAAGCAGGATGCCTCAGTTGCTCCCACTGCTCTGGGGTGTAAGTGCCTGACACAGAGGCATATATTAGATGGCACCACACGTGCAAGATGTATACCACTCCTCCCACGCTCCCAGGGGGGCAAGAAAGCTGTTCTGCACCTCCCACTGCCACCTGCTTCCAGGAGCTGTGACAGAAACCATGAGATAGATTGCAAAAGAGCATCACAAGTGCAACGCTTGCCTCAGATGCTCAGGGCTGGCACTGGGCGAGGGTGGTGTTGTGAGGCCTCTGTACAGCTCCTGGTGCTGCTGCACAGTGTAGCTGCAGCCATGGTGTTCATGCACACATGACCCTACATAGTTTCAATTAATTTCGTTTACACAGGCGGTGATCGTTCAGAAGGTCTTCCAATCATACCTAAAAGCATACCTCAGGGAGCCAAGAAATGCATTTTTAACAAACAAAATAGCCTGGTTCACGATGGCTGGCAGCTCTGCCTCTACCAGGCTTGGGCAGGCAGCTGGCTTGACTTGCTCTGCTCCATCCTTCCCCCATGACTGAGAACCAGCATGGCCATCAGGCAAAGGAGGCAAGGACAGGGCAGCAGCCACAGTGCTGTGCTGTGACTTACAGTCCTACTCATCCAGCTCAGCTCCATGGCACGCTGGCTTGTCTGGAATAGGGCAGCTGCCTGTTATGGAGCACAAATCATTAGGAGCCCAAACAGTGAAGCGTTGTTCAGGGAAGCTTACTAGGGCTTTCAGGGCCCTTGGTGTAGCTACACCTTATCTGGTCTGTCCTTAGACTTCTTTGGCCTTTTGCATGCCATCAGTGAGTCCTTCCCTGCAACTCTACCATACTTTGTACTGACTGTTGTCCTCCTGGATTCAGGGCTGTTCATTCAAGTCTGTAGCTTTTTGTATCTGCTGGTGTATCTGGGGGAGAACTCCTGCACCAGCTTTGTAAATCACTCCTTTTTTGTAGATCTTTGAATGTAAAGTGTGCTCACCTATTGTGCCAAACCTCACAGTACTAAGAAATACTGGAGTTTCTTTCCAACTCTTCCAAGCTGGAAAACCCCTGGGACAGTTTTTGTATTTCATGGTTGACTATAAATAGCTGTCACAGAGCTGCCGTTTATATTGCCTTCAGGAGACCCTGAAGAAAGAAAATTAAGGGATCAAACCTGCAGCAGTGCATACTGGAAAGTTTTTGTGTAAACTTAAACACCTTCAGCTTCATCTGTGCTGTGTACTAGGGTCAGCCTTGCTGCTTTGGAGGCACTGTGTTTGTGCCTGAAGGCAAAGCCTGTGCAACTCACAGAGGAACTGTAGGGATGTGGAGTGCCAGGAAGATAATAGTGCTCTTCAATCCTTGCACCCTTGTTTTGTAAAAGCAAAGTTGCAGTGTCGTTTAGGTTAAGGTGTTTGGGTTTGTTTTTCATTATAGCAAACATTTATTTCAATAGAGTGTGAATAATGAAGTGTTTTTCCTGTCTTCAAACCAGCTGACTGAGATTGATACTTGCTGGAACACCTTGGATTTCCAGAGGAAGGGCTGAAAGGGGGGAGCATGGGACTTCACTCTGCAGGTGCAGCAGTTTTGCTCTACATGTTTGCTGCCCTAAGGCTTCACTGTTCTCCCTGGTGCCTCCCCACTCAGTTCTTCCTGGGCTGGAAAGATTTGTCCTAGCTAAAGGATTTTTTTTTTTTTTTGCATCATTTTCTAACTGCTGCAAATAGTTCAGTAGAATGGAAGTGTCAGAATTCTGGCACACCTTTCCCAAGCTACTGTAGTGAGAACAGTATGAAAAACATACAAGCAAAGGCAGAGCTCATCTCTTGTTTTGACAGCCTTCAGGTCGTGTAAGGTTCTACACCAGAATGTGAATTTCATGTGTTTGGAGCGGTTTTTGGCTTCTACTGGAGGTGAGAGCGAAACCTGATGAAGTGAGTTATCAGCAACTCCACAGGCGTTGCCACCATGGCAGGAAACAAAAGCAGCTTTTTTCCCTCAGCAGTATGTTCTCTGGCTCTTCAGCAAAGCTGGCATGTGCCGATCTTCATTACCCCTGCCCCATTAAATCTCTCGTAATCCTTTCTTCCCCACAGGTGAGCGACCATTCCCCTGCACGTGGCCTGACTGCCTTAAAAAGTTCTCCCGCTCGGACGAGCTGACGCGGCACTACCGAACCCACACCGGTGAGAAGCAGTTCCGCTGCCCCCTCTGCGAGAAGCGCTTCATGCGGAGCGACCACCTGACCAAGCATGCCCGCCGCCACACCGAATTCCACCCCAGCATGATCAAGAGATCCAAAAAGTCCAGCTCCAGCAGCTCCTTGTGAAGGCAGGGCTGGCCCTGGGGGAGGAGAAGAGGGAGGCTGTGGCGAGGGTGCAGGCAGTGGTGCCAGAACACGAGCATCGACTGCAGTGCCGGCCACCCTTGCTGTCCAAAAGCACATGCAGCCGGCATTAAAAAAAAAAAAGGGTACTCAGTATCCGCACACCCATCTTCCTGCCATCTTCCTGGCTCTGCCCTGAAAACAACAGTGTGGAACAAGTGGACTGTGGGGTGAGAAGAGGGAAGGGGCAGCCAGGGAGGAGGTGACCACCTCTTCCAGTGTAATGCGTTGATACTGGTGTAGATACATATGACTGGGCGGTCTGGCCTGTGCCACTACAGTAGCATGACCCCAGAGTCTTTGTGATTGCTGTGTCATGAACATGTTTTGTTGAACAGTGTAATGCTGCTTGTATTTAGAGTCCGTTGAGTAAAAACACTTTCCGAGTCACATGAATAACTCAGATAAAAACTCCATAGCACATTGTAGAAGTAGGTTTACTTCTGTGTATCTTCTGCAATCCTGCACTTAGAGAGACTATTAAGAGAAACATTATGTGTGTTACCAATAGTATCTGATTGATATACTGAGATAAGGTGAATTTATACTCAATAAGGCCCATTAAAGTAAACAGGTATTTTTAATTTTTCTTTGTATTAACTATACTTTTAAATATCAGCTGGACTTTTCCAGAAAAAAACATGTATGACTGAACAAGATACTTAAAGAAAAAAAATTCCCATAAAGAGCTCAGTAATTTTCTGACTCTGTGTGTATTTAGCTCTGTTACTCACTTACCTGGAAAATACAGCTCAGCCTAGATAATGTGGTGGGCATGTGGGAGCTGAAGCATATGTCTCTCATATGATCCCATACTTGTCAGTAATATAGTACTGTACTACAGAAATGCCACTAACAGTGCTTTATTCTGCTGTGGTTTGTTTGAATGGGTGCACAAAGCAGCTACCATCTTTACAAACTGCTGCTTTTTTAAAGGCTTTTTCTCTTCCTGCAATTGCCTTAAAGATTTATTCTCTTCATACCATGGCCTAACTCCCTTGGAGTCCTATGGGAATTGTGTGTGTTTATGGAGAGAGTAGACCTTTTCTTAAGAGCACTCTGATAATGGAAACACCTAAAATTACTGTAAGAAGCACTTTGGAAGGGCTCCTGAATTTCTTGTTTGCTCTTGTTCTGGAGTATGGGGGAATACCACGAGCTAATTTGAAATACAGAAGGTATCTTGCAATACTCCTTTATGATATAAGCTTCTCTTAGTACTTTGTACTTGTGTCATGCATGGCACAGCAAATGGTGATAAAAGTAATCTTAAATTTTATTTTAAAGCTATTTTTTGATTTTTAAAAGGAGCAGAAAGACCACTGAATGAAAATTTTTAGATGTAATCATTACTGAATATTTCAATTTTTTTTTATGTTAAAAGCATGAAATTTAAGAGGTTATCAGTGATATTTTTCCCCCCTCCCCAGCTACATAATGGGGGAGAATTCTGTTTACACATTATTTTTTTCCAGAAATGTTCTTCTGTTTGGTTTTTACCCCTTCCTCCAGAAGAGGAAGGGGAGGTGCAGCCCTACTACAGACTTAGGGCTAAATTAATTTTGCAAGCATTTACACTGAAACCCAAAGTGTCTCCACTGCAGATGAATTTAGGTCATCTTGTAAAATTCTGTACATAAAAGATCTTGTTAGCACACCTGCAATTACAGTATCTTATTGTTTTATCTGATAAAAAGCTTGCTTCCTAGAAACAAAAAAATGAACTCGGAGAGTAGAGTGTTTTCCTCTACAGTTGTATATGGCTTTCAGCATTAGAAATCAGTTTGCATACTGTGTTTTTACCTGTGTAGTTCATAATAGATTTCGTCTATGTGAAGAGAACTTCTTATAAAGCATTGGGGATATTGAACAGTCTATGGAATAAAAAGGGATGTGTTTTCTTCAGTGAAGACATCAGGAAACCAAGCACACTTTCTACCTCCGTTTCAGCTTTTTGAAACATTTATTTTAGAAACCAAACTTTAATTTCTCGTATTCAGATTGAGTCATAGGGACATAGGTTCTTTGTAATAAAAACTGGTAGTGTTGGTGTTTTTATTAATCAAGAAATACAGAAAGTATTCTGCTTACCAGTAATGCTGCCTTGTGGAGTAGGGTCAGGGCCATGAGCAGCCTGATGAGATTCAAAGGTGCATCTTTGTTCATCTTTGTTGTTCTCTCTGAAGATCAAGCTAGATTTCAAGTCTCCATCCTGCAGTCTGGATTGTTGCCATTTTGTGGGACAGATGCAGCTCTTGGAAAATTAAAGCCCGATCCTGTGAAATATGAGAGATCCTCACATCTAATCAACCACAACTAGAAGCCACAGCTGATAAGCAGGTCCTAAGCAGTATGTAAACATTTTGGTCACTTAACTACCAGGATTAACTGATACATGGAAGTAAATGGCCAGCTTTATAGTATCCATGTTGTGTATTTGGGGTAGAATGCACACTTAAAGAAATGTTCCTGCAAAGTCTGAAATAGGCAGGAGGTACTTTAGTCCATGGGACAATGGGACATGCAAGGCATGTGTCACCACTGCCAGTGACAGCATCCTGTTTCTGAAAAAAACCCTTCCTAAATGGTAGTGTATGATGTATTTCAGCATTGGACAGAGAGGATGAATGTGATTCATTAATCTCTAAGAGAATGCATTGGGAACTACCAGGTTTGGGGATATCATTGTACTGTTTTGTTAATTTTTTTTTCTTTCAGTAAAAGCAAACAATGGCTTTAACACCTAAAACAAACTGCAGGTTAGATCCTTGCATCTTGAAATTTAAGTTTTGAATAGTGTTGCAAGTGTTGGAAAAGGAAAATCAGGTTCTCTAATACTGTTATGTACTTGTTATACTATTTTGGAAGTACTTAATAGCGCTGAAGTTAGGACAGCTCCTCTCCTTGATTAAGAAAGTCCATTAGTATAGAGAAGTTATGGATTTAAAGGTATAACTATATAACATACTTATTCTTGAACTTTTTTCATGACCGACATTACAGATCTGTTTTTAGCTTGCAGATGGACTTAGGCCAGCATACATCAGACTGGACACATATGCTTCAAAATGCTGTTCTACAAACCAGTGATCTGTAACACTGTAAAATACCAACTCCCAATAGTTTAATAGTTTAATCAGTTTTATTTTTGTACAGTATTCGTATTCTTTATAAGTTATTTTGCTGTCCTGTTTTGTAAATCACATGAAATTGTAAAAAAAGGAAAAGAAAAAAAAAGTAGGCATAGGTGGTTTTGTACATATGTATATATATATTGTCCAAATAAAGAAAAATGGAATAAAAAACCCAAACATGGTCTTGAATGACTGGAGTCAAGCAGTGGTCATGTACACCAGCCTGAATGGCCACCAAAAAAAAAAAATACTGCACATTATGAAATCCATAGTTTAGCAGTGTGTGAACCAGCTTCAAAGGTCTTAGTGTTGCTAGTCATCATTTACATTGGGTTGTCTTTCTCTAGTTTTCTAGGGTGTTTTCTCAGGCATTCCTTCTACCAATATAGCAGGGAGATAGAGACAAAACTCGTATGCAGGAAAGAGTGTCCCATCACTTGCATGCTCCAGTTCCCAAGAAGTCTGTCTCCCACTGCTCCATGGCTTTTGAGCTCAGTGGTGCTCTCCCTCACACCGTGCAGCTGCTTAGTGAGCAAGTGATGCTTCAGCCACACTGTGGGCTGTGCAGCCACACTACTGCCTTGAGCTTTCCATGGCTTTGGAGGGTTCACTGCTGTATGGAGAAAAAAGCATCTGCTTGGCCTCTGAAAGGGAAAGGCAAGGTACCCTGTGCCAAAAAGCTCCCTGACATGTGCGGTCATGTGTGGCAAGCACATTTGTCTCACTCTCAGGATTTTTCATAGAGGTGCACAGAGAGAAATGGAAGAGAAAACAATTTCTATTTCTGCTCCTTGTTTTTCCTATGTGGAATGTGTTTGGAGAATTGTTTACCTGGACTGAGTGCTTGATTAGATTCTAGTGCTTGATTAGATTCTAGTGAGGATTGTTTGAGCCTGATGGTCAATCCAATCCACCTGCGTGTGGACTCTCTCTCGAGGGTCACGAGTGAGTTAGATTAGAGATAGAGTAGGAGAAAGTAGTATGTAGTTTTTAGTATCCTCCTTTTATATAGTATATTAATGTATTTTACCATAATTATAATAAATAATTCAGCCTTCTGAACTGAGTCAGACATCGTCACTTCTTCCCACTGGGTTCACCTGCATCTACAGCAGTCATGAGCATCACAGTTACTGAAAGCAGCCACTTAGAGAACCTGACCAGGTGCATGGGCACGGGGCTCGGATAAGACTACAAGATGAGCCCTGGACCCGAGGGAACATGTAACCTTCTAGCAATGCGGGCAGGGACGAATGGGTGGAATATTGCCATCTGCAGCTGGAACAAAACTTGTAAGTAGCTTCCAGATTTTACTCAATGCTGAGTTGGAGTTTTCTTGTCTTGTGTTGGATGGCTAAAGGACAGGCAAAAAAAGAAAACCCACAGCATAGTGTTTTCTTTTTTTCAGTTTGTCATTGATTTTATGACTAAGGGACAAAGGGCTGTGGCACTGGCCTCACTCCCTTGCAATTTCATAGTAAAAGACTTTCCACAAATTTAACATTCTTCACCTTAAACCTTTTAATATTTGGTTTTAGTGCTGTAATTTGAATAGCTACCAAAATCTGCCTAGTGCAGAGGAGGCCTTAGAAGGATGTTTCCAACCACTGAGATGTAGTACATTGTACAGAGGGGTCTCACTAGCAGTGATAAAAATTTTGACTGGGAATGGGTATGTCATGGGTATGTCTTGGGTGCCCCACAGAGGCATTGGCAGTTGGCATGGAGAAGTGTGATCCTGAACACAGACCTGCTGATTCTGAGCACTGTTCCTACAAGGTTGGAAGGGTATCCTGTATTTTCATTTTTCCTCTCTGTCAAGGACAAAAGAAAGGAAATATGCCCCAAAATGTCTTAACAGTCTAGTTAAATGCCTGCAGAGTGGTTCAGAGAGCTGCATACAAGGAAGGTTGGCTTTCTGTATCTGCCTGCTGGGTGACCTGGATAATTTTGATCTCCATAGGAGTCTACAACAACATTGTTCAGCACTCACTCTTCCAGGGCTAAAGAGTCTGTAAGGTTTTATTTATGAATCAGAGCTCTGTAACCTTCTCAATGACTTTTGCTTTGGAAACAAAACTTTCAGGTTGAGTTCCTCACACTGCTCAACCACATCGGAAAATTTTTTTCAGCAGTAACTTAATGCAAATGCCCAATTGTTAGAACACTGTACTTAACTCAAATACTGTTTATGGGACTCCCTTAAAGGAGAGGAAGCTTTCCCAATGGGAAGAATTTTTCAGCTACCATGCTTTCACTACCATGCTGTCCTCAGCTGAGAAACTTTCTGACCCCTAAAACACCTCCTCAAACACTTCCATGGGTATTGTGGAAATCTTCCCATTTCAAAATGAGAAGGTTTTGACTGCTGTCAGTTATAATCCCTAACAGACATTTTTTCCTGTATGATTACAGACACTATTTTTCTGGCTCATCCATGACTTTCAGGTAAGCTAGAGTTCATATTGCTTTCAGCTTGTATTTTTGAAATTGCTACAACTATTGCTGTATTTTTACTGGCTTGTGAACTTCAATTTATAATTGATAAACATCCTATCACTTTTCATATCAAACCCCATCAGTCTCTGTTTCATAATGTCTACTGCCTCTTAGGCCACACAATGCCTATGTGTCTGCACAGTGAAACAAACGGTACAAAGGAAATGAAGTGTATAAATGACAGCACAAGGAAAATCACTGAATGCATAAGGGCAGTTCGCCAGTACAAGATCCAGCAATGCCATTTTGGAATTCATACTGCATGGAGAAATAAACCAAAGGTGCAGAGAAAAGTCTTGGAGTCTTGGACTTTGTCAATGGCTTTTTCTTTCTCTCCTGGCTGATAGGCAGGGACCAGGAAGGCAGCAGCGGGAGTTTCAGAGGACACAGATGTAAGGTGTATTAGAGCTTCCCAGAAGCACTATATACTGTCATGTGGGCTCTTCTGCTGTTAATAACTGCTTTGGTGGCTTTGAACAGTGTTTCTAAGCAGAAAGCATATTTTGAGGACCTATGAAAACCCACACATAACTGCTCTGTCAAAAAATACAGAAAAGGGAAAACCACAGTTGTATTACTAGCCTGTGCATTGCTGGCGGCAAATCACTGCCTCTGCCTTCCTGCATTGCATGAAATAAGCCAGGCCTTATCTAAAAGCTAAACTACATTCAACTCTTATATCTAATAAGCCATATTTCTTAGGGGTGTAATTTTTAAATAAACACAAAGGAGGACAGCCTTACTGGAAATTTATTCAAACTGAAATAAAGGGTTCTCCCCATTATAAGCTACTGCAAGGATTTTTCATGAACATACTGATTTCTGACATACTGATGCTTAAGGAATTGCATGCACACTGGCAACTGTACCACTTTAACTATACTAGGACAGTGTATTTTATACAGCAAAGTGTATTTTAAATTCTACAGAAATTCTGACCAGGAAAGTCCTTCATGGATGGTACAGTTCAGTTCAGAAGCAAATACAAAGCAGAATCAGATTCCTCAGCTGCTGGGGCCCACAGAAAACTGTAATATCAGTGGCTTTGCACCTGAACAGTCCTTTAAGCTTTACTGCAGGAGGACAAAGTGAGGCTGGTACTCTTGCTGGTATTTGAGAAGTGTGCACTCCTTGTACTGAACATCTGCTTTGGATCTACATTGTGTTTGTAATTCCTCAGGAAAATGAACAACAAAACCAACAAAATAAGTAAAAACCCTGTAAAAAAAAAAAAAAACCAAACCACCAAACCAATCAACAAAAAACCCTCAAAAGCCAACCATCCAAAAACCCCTTTATTTACCTTGAAAACCTATGACCCGAACTGAGGTAAACCACTGTTAATGGATTGCAGTTAAGGTCAAGCTGTGTAATGTTCACAGTCTACAGCTTTGGTTACAAACTGAGAAGGGGGAATTGGACGTATTTCTCCTTTAAATTATGTGATCCAGACTCTTTTGAACCATTCATGTTCCATGTTACCTGTGCACTCTTCAGCTATTCTTTTCCATGCCTCCTTCGTATCTTTTGCCATCATCTTCTGAGTTATCATCCCTTCCCTTCGTCTTGCTTTATGCAAAATCAACTTTGTCCTCTACTGTGCTTGGCTCCTTATCCCCAAATAAGTCTGTCACTCCTTTCCAGCTAATTTATGATATTCTCATCACTATGCTTTCCAAAGAGGTCAGTCTGCAAGGTCACCACGCTTTCCAAAGAGATCTTGCTCTTCTATGATTACATAACAAGGAAAGATATTGGCCAAAATCTCATTCAGCTCTAGGTGCAAAAATGACAGGTGTAACATCATGTTTTGAGACAAACACACACTATTCTTGTGAGTTAACCCTGGTATCAGCTCAGGACCACACACCCACCACCCCCTGTGGGATGGGTCAGAGAATCAGAATGGTAAGAAAACTTCTGGGTTGAGATTAAAACAGTTTAATTTGGAAAGCAAAAGCTGCGTACATATGCAAGGCAAAACAAGGAAGTCATCCACTACTGCCCATCAGCAGGCAGGTGTTCAGCTATTCCTCCAGAAAAGCAGGGCTCCACCACACTTCTGAAGCTATTGCTTCAGAAGACTTAACTACAAACACCCCTCCTTCTTCCCCTAGCTTTTACTGCTGAGGACAATATCATACAGCATGACATAGCCCTTTGCTCAGCTGTCCCACCTGTGTCCCCTTCCAGCTTAAAAACTTCCTGTGCTAGCAGGGCAATGTGAGAAACAGAAAGGCATCCATGCAGTGCAAAGCACCCCTCAGGAGTAGCTAAACCATCCCTATGTAACCAACAGCGTTCTGGTTGCAAATGAAGAAAATTATCCCTGCCAAAACCAGTACAACTGTCAAAAACCCCACCGGCCTAGTGGGGGGTAACAGATCAACAGAAGGAAGAGTGGACAATGGGGGAATTACTTCCAAGAGTAACCAGGGAGCAGATTAGTGGAAAAAAGCTGGAGGAATTTTGTGGAAAACATAAAGATGGGAATTAGTGTCAAGAGGATTACACCACTTGGCAAGAGCTGAGCCATAGGAGAGGTTGACAGGCTGCTCTAGTGCTGCTTATCACCTCTCTTACTTCTACAGCCTCTACTGTTTCTACTGGTCCTTACTTTTCCATGCTTTCCCTGACGGCTTTCTAGACTGCTACAGCCAAGCCTGAAAAGCTTTCAGTAGGTAAAAATATAATCTTTCTGCACTTAGGTCCCCCCAATCCCTACTAGTTCAGTCTTGTCAATGGCTAAAGTTAGCACCAAAGTAAAATGAGGCTATAGCAACTGCTAGATCAGCTCCTGCTACAAAAAATTGTCCTTCACCCAAGCTATTGGAATATGCAAAGGACACTGTATCAATGAGCCTCCTAGAAGCACAGCTTTTGGCAAGCCTATTCTGGGTGCAATGGCATAGAAATTGTCATGATTTTCAGATGATTAGGCAGGAACAGGTGGAGAATTTTTCTTGGAGCAGAGGAGGATTCAACTCCCTTCAACATATCCTTTCTCTCACAAATTATAGTGCACTGAATCGTGGTTTTATCCTTAATTAGCAAGGTATGGGGGGAAAAGTGCTTTCAGAACAAAAAGTTCTAGGAAAAGTAATTTTGGACACTGTGTTTTAGTGAGTCACAAGTGAAGAACGTAATTCTGGCTCAGTTATTCACAGACAAGCTAGCGTGCCAAGGCTCCCCCTCCCCTGCTTCCCAGGCTGTAGCTCTTCTGTCAGACACTGTGCCAATCTGTCCTGGCTTAGGAATGGTACTCCCCAGTTTATGTCTCCTCAAGATTCTCCAAACCAGACACCACTCTCTTGCTCCATTTTCCCCTCCACCTGCTGGAGAGGAGAACTGGAGTTACAAAAGGCAAAGATGACAGGCTGAGAGATAAGATTTATTGCAATCAGCAATGAGATAGGAAAACGAACAGGAAGAGCAACAAACTCCCCGATAACAGACAATTTTGAAGAACAAGTCTAAAACAAAGATCTCTCAATACAGCTCAGACAGATAGGCCTGTAGCCTTGTCCAAGATTAAAAAAAAACGTTTTCCTATTTACCATCTGAGTAGGAGTTGCCTTGGGCAGTTTTTTCCTTATCTGCTGTTAATAGCCCCATCAGTGCCTTACCACATGACCCAGAGATAACATTGTCCAGGAGCAGGTGATTAAGGACACACCTTGAGACTCGTAATGACCCATTGTGAGATGCTCTGCCCAGGGGGGAGGAGCTAGGCATTCCAACCTGGATAAAACTGGGGATTTCTAGACAGAAGAGTCAGCCTTTTCACAGGTTCTCCGAGAGGCCACAGCGACTACATCTGCCATCCCAAGAGGACTGCAGCTACTCCAGTTTGGACTGCTGCCAGCACGCTGGCCAGGTTGTAGTCTGACTTTGTCGGTGGTCTTTCCCTTTGTATTGTTGCATGTATTTTTGTCCTTCTCCCCTTTTCCCAATAAATTGTATTTCTGACTTGGAGTCTCTCACTGGTTTTGCTTTCAAACCAGAACATATTTTTGGCGCCCAATGTGGGGCGAGAAAGTACTGAGAGAAGTCAGAATTACAATCTTGTATTGTAGAGGGTACCTATTCACTATGATGCTTAACATGCTTTTTTGGGTCTCATACCTAGCTCTCTATATTTTCCCGAATGTGGGGAATTATGTGGCAATTGTAATGCTTATGTGTAGACCAGGGTATGGTATGAGAATTGCTTTATTGGTCTACTATGTCTATCGCATTATGACCTCTGAGGCAATGAACATGATTTGGAATATGTACTCAATTCTGTTTGCTTGTCCTAATCTAGGCTGCTACATCTGGGGCCTCGGCAACCTCACCCAGCCCCTGGGGGGAGGGGTAAAGATTGATTTTTTCCAACCTTTCAGGCTTGACACAGCAGTTTTTGAAAATGTTAAGTTCCCTCTGGATGCCAAGGACAGCATAATGTTGTTAGTTCTTCTTTGTCTTCTCTGCACAGTCTGCAACATGCTTAGAAACAAAACACTACATAGTGTGGTGCAGCAAAACATACATAGTGTGGTGCAGCGTCTTCTTGAGGAAGAGGAAACAAGAAGCAAAGCCGCAGTGTCCGTGCCTGTACAGAATACCACAACAGCAGCCATGTCAACGCAGACTGCCACAGAGAAAGAAGGAACCAAAATGAAAACAACAGTGTCCGTGTCTACGCAGACTGTCATGGAGGAAGAAACAAAAAGCAAAGCAAAAGTGTCTATGTCTACACAGACCGGCACAGAGGAGGAAGGCACCGAAAGCGCCATCAGCATCTCCACACAAACCATCACCAAACCAGAGCAGCCTGAACCCATAGGAGTTGCCCCCGTTCAGAAGAAGAAATCGAGGAGCAAATCAGTCCGCATAGTGACTGATGAGGACACTGCAGGACCCTCGCACCCAGCAGAAGAGACAGAACCAGAGATCATCACTCGCTCTCTATCCCTGGGTGAGCTACGTGACCTGTGGAGAGAATTCACCCGCCAGACAAATGAGTCCATCCTCACCTGGCTTCTCCGCATCTGGGACGCTGCAGCCGATGACACCATTCTGGATGGAAGTGAGGCCAGGCAACTGGGATCACTATCCCGGGATGTGGTCATTGACCAGGGGATTGGGAGAGCCCAAGAAACTCTCAGCCTCTGGTGGCGACTGCTCGCAAGTGTGAGGGACAGATACCTTTGTAAAGAAGACCTCCAGGTACTCCGAGGAAAATGGAATACCATGGAACAAGGTATCCGATGCCTGAGGGAATTGGCTGTGTTGGAGATAATTTTCGCAGAAGACGAAAGATTTCCTAAGAGTCCAGACTGTGTCCAGTACACATCACAAATGTGGTTGAGATTTGCACGGCTTGGACCAGAGATGTACTCTCGCTACCTGGCAACACTGCAGTGGAGAGAAGGCGAGGACAGAGTGGGCGTCTTAGCCAATAAATTAAGAATTTACGAGGACACGGTCACCGCCCCATTTCGTACCCATGTCTCGTCCGTGGAAACAAGGTTGGCTGAGCAAGTCCGGGAATTGATTGAAGAGAGTCATAAGAAACTAAAAAAAGGAACTTAAGGAAGAAGGCTACCATATTTCACCAGAACCAACAAGAATCTCTGCCATTAGGAGCCAGCGCTCCCAAGCCAAGGAGAGAGGATACACTCCACGAGGAAACCTCTGGTTTTTTCTTCAGGAGCATGGAGAAGACATGAGGAAGTGGGATGGAAAACCCACCTCTTCCTTAGCAGCCCGAGTACGTGAACTAAAAAGAACACCTAACACAAAAAGAGTCAATGCTGCTCCAGTCTCTCAAACACAGAGTTCCAGACAATATAAGAATAATGATATAACTGATCCTCTTGAAGGAACCTCAAGAACCTATTTACCAGAAGAGAGCAACGTGTACCATGACCAGGAATAGAGGGGCCCTGCCTCTAGCCAGGTAGAGGACAGGGACAATCGGATCTATTGGACCGTGTGGATTCGATGGCCTGGCACATCTGAACCACAAAAATATACAGCTTTGGTTGACACCGGTGCCCAATGTACCCTGATGCCATCAAGATATGTAGGAGAATAATCCATTTCTATTTCTGGGGTAACAGGAAGATCCCAGCAGCTTACTGTATTAGAGGCTGAAGTGAGTTTAACTGGGAACGGATGGCAGAAACACCCCATCGTGACTGGCCCAGAGGCCCCATGCATCCTTGGCATAGACTATCTCAGGAATGGATATTTCAAAGACCCAAAAGGACATCGCTGGGCTTTTGGGATAGCTGCTGTAGAGACAGAAGACATCCGGAAACTGAATACCTTGCCTGGTCTCTCAGATGACCCTTCTGCTGTGGGACTGCTGAGAGTTGAAGAACAGCAGGTACCAATTGCCATGACAACAGTGCACCGTCGGCAATATCGTACCAGCAGAGACTCTGTGACCCCCATCCATGAGATGATTCGTAAATTGGAGAGCCAATGGGTGGTCAGCAAGACCCATTCACCTTTCAACAGCCCTACATGGCCAGTGCGCAAGTCCAGTGGAGAATGGAGACTGACGGTGGACTACCGCGGCCTGAATGAGGTCACACCACCACTGAGCACTGCCGTGCCAGACATGTTGGAGCTTCAGTACGAACTAGAGTCCAAGGCAGCAAAGTGGTATGCGACCATTGATATTGCAAATGCCTTCTTCTCCATTCCTTTGGCAGCGGAATGCAGACCTCAGTTTGCCTTCACCTGGAAGGGAGTGCAGTACACCTGGAACCGACTGCCCCAGGGGTGGAAACACAGTCCCACCATCTGCCATGGACTGATCCAGGCTGCACTGGAAAAGAACGAGGCTCCCGAACATCTACAGTATATCGATGACATCATTGTGTGGGGAAGCACAGCAGGGGAAGTCTTCGAAAAAGGAGAAAGAATTATCCAGATTTTACTGAAAGCTGGTTTTGCCATTAAACGAAGCAAGGTTAAGGGACCAGCTCAAGAAATTCAGTTTCTAGGAGTCAAGTGGCAAGATGGACGTTGTCAGATCCCGACAGAAATAATCGACAAGATCACCGCTATGTCTCCACCTACCAACAAGAAGGAGACACAAGCTTTCCTAGGTGCCATAGGCTTTTGGAGGATGCACATTCCCGAGTACAGCCAGATTGTGAGCCCTCTCTACCTCGTCTCCCGAAAAAAGAATGATTTCCACTGGGGCCCTGAGCAGCAACAAGCCTTCACTCAGATCAAGCAGGAGATCGCTCATGCTGTAGCCCTTGGCCCAGTTAGGACAGGACCAGAGGTCAAGAACGTACTCTACTCTGCAGCTGGGAACCATGGTTTGTCCTGGAGCCTTTGGCAGAAGGTGCCTGGGGAGACTCGGGGT
Organism: Chloebia gouldiae; assembly: GCA_003676055.1. Classification (NCBI taxonomy): domain Eukaryota; kingdom Metazoa; phylum Chordata; class Aves; order Passeriformes; family Passeridae; genus Chloebia; species Chloebia gouldiae. The sequence continues at coordinate 285,061 of QUSF01000036.1, read as the reverse complement.
CGACCACTGGGATTTTGGAGCCGGAGCTACAAAGGCTCTGAAGCAAACTACACTCCCACAGAGAAGGAAATCTTGGCTGCATATGAAGGAGTTCAAGCTGCCTCAGAAGTAATTGGCACTGAAACACAGCTGCTTCTGGCACCCCAACTACCAGTGCTGGGGTGGATGTTTAAAGGAAAGGTTCCTTCTACACATCATGCCACTGATGCCACATGGAGTAAATGGATTGCCCTCATCACTCAGCGCGCCCGTATTGGAAATCCGAATCGCCCTGGGATTCTGGAAATTATAACAAACTGGCCTGAGGGGGAGACTTTTGGATTGTCTTCTGAAGAAGAGGAGCAAGTGGCACGTGCTGAGGAGGCCCCACCATATAATGAGCTACCAGAAACTGAAAGACAATATGCCCTTTTTACGGATGGTTCCTGCCGAATCATAGGCACTAGCCGGAAATGGAAAGCTGCAGTGTGGAGCCCCACACGACAAGTGGCACAAGCTACTGAGGGACAAGGTGGATCAAGTCAGCTTGCAGAGCTTAAAGCTGTCCAGCTGGCTTTGGATATTGCTGAGCGAGAGAAGTGGTCAAGGCTCTATCTCTACACCGACTCATGGATGGTAGCTAATGCTCTCTGGGAATGGCTAAGTCGCTGGAAAAATGCTAACTGGCAGCACAGAGGGAAACCCATCTGGGCCGCCGAGATCTGGCAGGACATTGCCTCCCGAGTCGAGAAGCTGACCGTGAAGATTCGACATGTGGATGCACACATACCCAAGAGTCGGGCTACTGAGGAGCATCACAACGAACAGGTAGACCGAGCTGCCAAAGTGAAAATATCACAAGTAGACCTAGATTGGCAGCATAAGGGAGAACTATTCCTAGCTGGTTGGGCCCATGACGCTTCTGGTCATCAGGGGAGAGACGCAACATACCGATGGGCACGAGACCGAGGGGTGGACCTTACTATGGACAACATCTCACAGGTCATGCACGACTGCAAGACCTGTGCTGCAATCAAACAGGCCAAACGGATGAAGCCTCTGTGGTACGGTGGGCGATGGTTGAAATACAGGTATGGGGAAGCCTGGCAAATTGACTATATCACGCTTCCCCAAACCCGCCAAGGCAAGCGCTATGTACTGACCATGGTGGAAGCAACCACAGGATGGTTGGAAACCTACCCTGTGCCTCATGCCACTGCCCGGAACACCATCTTAGGCCTAGAAAAACAGGTCTGGTAGAGACACGGCACCCCTGGGAGAATTGAGTCAGACAATGGAACACATTTCAAGAATGGCCCCACCAACACCTGGGCCAGAGAACATGGGATTGAGTGGATATATCATATCCCCTATCATGCTCCAGCTGCTGGGAAAGTTGAACGATGCAATGGACTGCTTAAGACCACCCTAAAGGCACTTAGTAGAAGAACTTTCAGGAATTGGGAACTGAACTTGGCAAAAGCTACCTGGATAGTCAACACCCGAGGGTCCATCAATCGAGCTGGTCCTGCCCAATCTGAACCCTTGCACACAGTAGATGGAGATAAAGTCCCTGTGGTACATATGAAAGGTATTTTAGGAAAGACTGTTTGGATTAATCCCACCCCAGGCAAAGACAAACCCATCCGTGGGATTTTTGCTCAAGGACCCGGTTATACTTGGTGGGTAATGCAGAAGGATGGGCAAACCCGTTGTGTACCACAGGGAAACTTAGTCTTAAGTGAGAACTATGTGTAAGGTTTCATCATGATGAAGATGGAAATAGGAAAAGGGGTGGATAATGTCCAAGATTAAAAAAAAACGTTTTCCTATTTACCATCTGAGTAGGAGTTGCCTTGGGCAGTTTTTTCCTTATCTGCTGTTAATAGCCCCATCAGTGCCTTACCACATGACCCAGAGATAACACTGTCCACGAGCAGGTGATTAAGGACACACCTTGAGACTCGTAATGACCCATTGTGAGATGCTCTGCCCAGGGGGGAGGAGCTAGGCATTCCAACCTGGATAAAACTGGGGATTTCTAGACAGAAGAGTCAGCCTTTTCACAGGTTCTCTGAGAGGCCACAGCGACTACATCTGCCATCCCAAGAGGACTGCAGCTACTCCAGTTTGGACTGCTGCCAGCAAGCTGGCCAGGTTGTAGTCTGACTTTGTCGGTGGTCTTTCCCTTTGTATTGCTGCGTGTATTTTTGTCCTTCTCCCCTTTTCCCAATAAATTGTATTTCTGACTTGGAGTCTCTCACTGGTTTTGCTTTCAAACCAGAACAAGCCTCAGTTAAGCCAAAGACAGTCTGCTGCCCAAATTAACTCTGGATCACAGCCTGAGAAACTTTTGCATCTTCTGTTCAGTACTTGTGTTGGGACACTAACCATCATAGAAACTACTCCAGGAATTCAGAGTCAGACTACTAACACTGGCCTGCAATAACAAGAATGTGTGGTTCTCTACTGCACTGAAGGCTCATCTATCTATTCAAAAGAGCAATTACAATACTTCCCTTTTAACACCTAAAACCTTCCACATTCCAGCTCATCTTTTGTAGTGAGTTATTTTGAATGCGTGATTATCAAAGCCTGAAATACCAGTTTCATTAGCAAAGTTCATTGCCACAATGCTGTTAAGAAAAACACCCAGTGAAAGCAGACATCAAATTGTTGAATTTTACTTATTTAATAGTTAACTTAATAATCAGAACTTTATTTTAGGTCTTCAACATTCTGTTTTAACCTGCATTTCCAAATGCTTAACAGTTATAGCTAGCACTCTATTAAAAAATTGTATGGCTTTCTGTTGAAAAGCAATTGACTGTACCATCACTCCAACGCAGCTGACCCCTTGTAAAATCCTCTTGGGTTTTAACTTACATGTGAAATCTGCAGCAGTATTTTCTCTATCACCAAAAACATATGAAGTTTTACTTAGAAAAATAAACACACAACAAGTTATATATTGCTTAGTTTTACTTCTGCAAGCTCAGTAGGCTCACTGTTTCATGAAGATAAGGAATTCTATTAATCTTCTTGCTAAGAGACTTGCTAGAAAAACCTTATAATTCAAGCACTACAAAATGAAATGCTACTATATTTATTTCTTTTGAGAGAAAGTATTAACTCAACAATAATATATTCATTAAATCTTATTATTTATATTAATTTCAGGTTTATTTTTACAAAACAAACCATTACAAACCATTCTTTTTCTACAGATCACCTGAATTAAGTTTTAAAAATTGCATTTCAATAGGGGAAATGGGATAATACCCACATCTGTGGTAAAGTAGAATTATTTACCAAAAGCAAATTCCAATTTTTGGAAAAAGAAACTTCAACCTATTAAAAAACAACAGTCACAGAATAAGTCCAGGATAACCTAGAAAAATTACCTCCACTTCTGATGCTGCATTAACTATAGAATAGGAAAAAAAAAAAGAAAATTTTTATTTAAACCTACTACTGAGAAGAGTAGGTTACTTGGAGAAAGTGACCACTATGAAAGACCTGAAAAAGAAACCATGCATTTCAAATCTGTCAAACATTTGTGTAAGTTTTAAGAACCAAAGTTCTCAATTATCAATTTTTGGAGGGTTTTCCTCTGACAATTTCTGAATTCTTGAAAGTCAGATGTTTCAATAAAGATATATAAAATACTTCTGTAGAATTAAGAGTCAGTCATGCTTGAAAGGTACTGTTGCCGTCTCTTGAAGCGCTTTATGTTCCATTTGAATGTGTCCAGCATAAAAGGTCCATTGTAGACAAACAGCACAGTCATCTTGTCATTATATGTGAGATTCTGCAGGAGCTGGTGAAAACAGAAACCAAAGTCAAAATAGCCTGATGTTCTTCATTATCTAAAAAAATCTATGAAAAACCTTAGATCTCAAAAATATCACAAATACCAGGATCACAACCTGATAAATGAAGTGTATTTGTTCCTAGAAACCACCTCAAAGGGACTCATTCTTCAGCCAATTTCTATGCATCACTATTCTTATTAGAAGAAAAATTTTTTAATCTAATCTCTACCTTCTTGCTGCCATCAATCTCATTGCTTTTTTTTTGTTGTATCCAGAGAGTAACTCCATTCCTCTGTGGGCACAGAATAATGTTTTTCCCTCTCTTCCCCAGGGCAGGACATGAGACAATAATTGCACCCAAGTAAATCTATGTCTCTCTTTAGCCTTATGCATCTCTGAGCTAAGCAATTTCCATTAGTGGAAACTCAGAACAATCAAAATTACTTTGAAGTTGCACTGCTACCTTCTGGAGTAATTCCAGTAATTCCAGTGCCTGGGCTAACTTTCTGAAGTGTAACAGCCAAGGGTGGATACTTACGATAATCCAAACCATGCCAAACACAAACCCAGCAAAAATGTCACACAAACTGTAGATTAAAAGCAGTGCTCAGGATGACACTGAACAATTTACCTGTAACTGATGGACCTAACTGGCCACTTCCCTCTTCCCCAGTCATTTAGGCATTATACCTGTTGTTGATTTTGCCCACTTAAATACAAAATTTTATGTCTATCTATACTGAAACGAATCCTCTTTTCAATAAAATTTACCTAACCTTATTTAGAATTTCACTTTACAGTGAAGAAAGAATTAACTCCCAACATGGTGATTATATGCATGTATTATAAGTGTAACCTGTTTCACCAGGTTTGTATTAAAAATACTAATTTTCAAACTCTCTTCTAAGAACATATTCAATTAATCTACTCATTATGACAACAAATCACAACTACTCAAAATACAGTGTTCCTAATCAGCTTTACTGCACATTAATTTATATGTCTTCCCTCTTCACCTAGCTTAAAAATACAACCAGGGGAGGTGTCAACACACTGAAAAGTGTCATAGTTTTCCTATATATCCACTGAGTACACACATGGAACTTGGCTCAGTAGAACAAATTGTCACACTTTCTAGTAGGTGATTCCTAGTAAGTGGTGACATATAACAGAGGCTCACAAAGCCATGAAAAGCAGAGTCTGGCCTTCTCAGCCCACCCTGTGCAGCCCTTTTAATTATCCTCTAATGCAGCCCACACAAACACTCTCAATCAACTAAACCTTTATACAACCAGCTCTCTCACTAATTTTCCTCGTGACAGGCCACTGTAACTTGCTATGTCACCTGCTTGTGGGGGGAAGAGAGAAGGAGGCACAAAGAATATCTTCAGCCACCTCTTCATAACCCTGTCTCTTGTTGCTTTATAATGCTGCAACATAGTCCTTGAGTTTCCTCTTAGCATGATTTTGACTTTTTTTTTCTTTTTTAAAGTTCTGAGATTTTTCTAATTTTGCTTTTTCATTTTAATTTTGATCTTTCTGGTTAGCTCTGCATACTCAATTTTTCCCTGGCTCTATTCTTAGTAATTTGACAACAGACTCAACCCCAGACAGCAATTTTCTACAACTCCTTAAATTTGGGAAGCATTAGAGTTAGTTTCAACATCCAAATCATTCTGTTCTTTCTCTAAGTAGGAGAACACACAGAAAACCTGATTCAAAAAGGAGAGGTATCACAAGAAGACAAAAGGGAATAGATAACACAACAAAAAAGAAGTAATAGGGTCAGGAAATGACCAAACTGCATGGAGGCAAGCATACTGCAAGATCAGAAGGAACAACAAGCATTACCTTCCATCTCCTTCCAGTAAAGTAAATGCTATGAGGTGACTTTACTCAGACCTTAATTGCAATTTACTGAAAAAACAGGACATACCAGCCAGATTTTCTAAAATACAGTCTATAACAAGATAAAGGAGTGATATCTTAATGAAAACCAGCACACTACTAACTGCTTGTCTCCCTGGTGTACAAGTAATATTTACTTGTACATGCTAAAGTATTTCAATTTGTCTTGGATCAAGCTCAGCGCAGCATTAGTCTCTGTTAATGGTGCAGGTGGACAGCCACCCTATTTATCCCCTTTCAAACCTTGGCACTGCATCACTGCATGACTGGTAAGTCAATTGCCTTTTTTTTCATTTTGACCAAAGAGTACAATTAAACTGCTCACTCTCAGAGCATAGATCTCACCTTTTCTAAGCCTCTAAATCTCAGATTAATACAGGAAAACTATTCAAGTAATCATGCAGGACTCTTCTAGTTCTGATGTCAGCAGCACTAGCCTGCTCCTTCTACAGTAATCTGACTTGGTCTCTGCTACAGTCTGAATTTTGTGTTAGCTAGAGGCATTACCTTGTACAGCCTTTTCCATTGTAACCCTGTCCACTGGTGGCTAACACATGTGGTTTCAGTGGCACCACAACTCCAGAGCGGGTTTCTGAGGAGATAAGCCTATAAGCCTTGGTCTAAATCATCTAAAATTTTGCCTGTCCTTAAAATGGGCAAATACTCTCTTTAATCCAAATTTATCAGGTAAAACAGAGAAAAGTTATACAGTGTTTATCAGTGTATTATCACACAAAATCCAATTCTCCTACACTTTAAACATCCTATTTCATTTTCTGCCACACACCTTTGGTGTAATGAGGAAGTACTGAGATGTCCTTTTTTTACAAGCAGTTTCCACAACCACTTCAAAAACTCTTCTCTGATTCATTTGATCCATTCCCTGAAAAGGAAAAAAAAAGTCTGTTCTCTCCACTATGTCATAAGCATCTATATACAGAAAGAGCAATACCACACTATTGATTCTCACCTGATTTATTTCATCAACAACCCTGAAAGGACATCTGTTGAGTTCTTGCAGAGCCATCAGGTATAACATAGTGGAAACAGTTTTCTCACCTCCACTCTGATGATACGGAGTCAATTCATGAAGTTCAGTGCTACTGTGGAATTTGACTCTAATGCGAATTCCATACTTCTCATACTCTTCCTGTGAAAGCCAGCACCTTTTAAACTCATTTTCTTTTTATTATAGCTTATTTTACAATGACATGCAAATTAAAGGACATTTATACAAATGTACACGGATCTAACAACTACTCAAGTTCAACTTAAAATCAATATATTAATTCTGCTTCATATATATATATATATATATATATATAAATTCTGTTTCATCTATTTTCTTTCACTCTTGTCTACTTTTGCTACAGAATTTCCAATACCATTCCATTTCCATCACTATGATTTGTTAATTCCTGTTAAGAAAGGCTTTATATGCAGTAAGAACATCAACAGGAAAACAAAAATCTTGGTTAGAATAAGAAGAAAGCAACGTCCCTATAAATCCCATTAATCAGAAAAAAAATTGCTTTAGGATATTATCAATTTGAACAGTGGAGTAATGGTGTTTGTGTAGTTGTGTACCAATCTTAACATCTTCAAATGCAAGCAGCTCAAAATCCATCAGGACAGCCATTTCCTTTTCATACTTCAATGGGAAAACCACATACAAGGATTCCAATGCTGGCCTTTCTTTAACAGGAAAGTCAAACTTGTCAGCAGCATCAGCCAATGATGCAAGGTATCAGGATAACAGATGTGGCTCAAAAGAAGGACCACACAATGAAATGGATTCATGCTTAAGATGAAAAAGCAATCTCCAGGGGACTTTCTATGATTCCTGAAGTTGTGTTCCAAGGCAAGAGAGTTCACTTGGTTGGTCATAGCACAATGCCAGCAACACCAAAGTTGTGTGTTCAACCCCTCTATGGGCCATTTACTTAAGAGCTGGACTTGATGATCCTTCTGAGTCCTTCCAACTTATCTGTGATTCTGTGACTTGTTCTGATTACAATTTCATGTAAGGAGAAATAAACACCAGAATCTAAGGTCTCTAAACCCACTCTAATTTCAGATGCATTGGAAAAAGTAGGTTTGAAAAAGTGAAGATACAGGCTAGCAAAGCCAAATAAAAAAGACTGCTGTGAAACACAGCCACGATGGCATCAGTCAGATCTTGACTACTGCAACACTATTTTGAATGCCAGTTTGTATAACTGACAGATGTTACAAAACCTGACAAAAATGATGCTCAAAACTCTTTGTGGTGAATTGAGGAATGTGAGGGTTATCATGAGTAGCAGTACAAATTCTGGCAACTAAGTGTTACCAAGGAAAGTCAGACTGTTCCCAGAGGCTTCTGCTAGGATGTTAAGGAAGAACCCAGTAAAGTGTTTCACACACTATCACAGAGTCGCTTTGGCTGGAAAAAGGCTCTGAGACCAAAGCCCAACCTATGACTGAACACCAATCTGGGAAACAGACCATGCCATTGAGTGCTCTGCCCAGTCATTCCTTAAGCATCTCCAGGGATGGTGACTCCATCACCTCCCTCCTCAGTCCATTCCATGTTTAATCACCTCTTCTGTAAAGAAGTTCCTCCTAATGTCCAATTCCTCCTATTATCCAATTGCGACAGCAGGTAGTGTCACCAAGGACATCCACAGATCTAAAGATTCCTGTAAGGCAGACTAACAGAGGCTTGAACTTCAGTGTCACAGAAATATCTTTAACAAAATAAAAGTCTACCTCAAGAGTCCCTCTCTGTGTAGTCTATGTGTTAATATATACAAGTCTTGACATCATCATTTCAGTGATCAATTTAAAACAAACTACCAAATTTCCCTCTCCAGTTCACTGCACTGAATATTTCTCCCCAAGTTCTACTGATGCTTTAAATTCTTCACCAGAGGTAAGCCCTACCTATAAAAGTTACTGAGAAGGTAAGATGGGTCAAATGACGTCTGCTTTCAGAGCAGATCAAATACTCCCAGACTCCAGTAGAAACTACATGTAGAACCAAATCAATTCAACACCTAATAACACAAGATTTAGATGAAAATAGAGGACAAAAATTAGCTGAAAATTCAGAATTAAATAATGAGCTTAATAAATCTGAGTAACAGCTAAGTAAATACAACGTTTCTAACCAAGGTTTGTAAGTTGCAAGCCTATTCCAAAAGTCAGGAGGTGAAGTCCTAGTCATCGGGATAAAGACTCATTTGCCTTCAATCAGACTGGTAAGTCAGTTCTAGTACACTGAAAGTGTTGAGTAAAAGCTCAGGGCTTTTAGAAAAAACATCACCACATGACAACTTGTTATTTTTCTCTAGCATTATATGACCAAAACATTATTCAAGAAAATATGAATGTTACATGAAAAATTAATCATACCTCATTTTCCATATGAAGATCAACTTCACCAACACACTGCATAGAACTAAAAAACTTACTGAACTTTCCATTAATTTGTTCAATCATCACTTTCAAGAGGTTTAGCCACTTTTCTTTGACCTAAAAGCAGACATATACACATAAAATCAATTTAAGAACTGAATTTTCTCTTGGAGATAGCATTCATACTTAAAAAACACTGTAATTTGGGAACTTACCATCTCCGTTTACACTCAAAACAACCTGAAATATTACTCTTTATTTCTGTACCTGCATTCCTACAATAACATAGAATTATAATAATTATATAGAAGTAACTTGAGCTATTACCTGTGAAATATTTTGCTTATAGTTATTCAACTCATTTTTCTTTTCCTCTAGATATTCTGTCAACTGCTGTATTTCTTGTGTTTGCTTATTGTATTCTTCAACAACCTGCCAGAATAAAAAACAAGCAGTCAGCAAAACATTTGCTAAATGTAACCCTGACTGTAAAAATACCACACTGCATCGATACTGTTCAAACACAATTACACAGACTACTGCACTGCACACTAAACAAAACAGATTTCTAACTTTAAAGCAAGGAAACTGTAAACCTTTGTTTCTCTTAACTACTGCAACATATTTTTTTTTAAGAACCTACTTTAAATGTGAGTAGATGGAGAATCTGGCATTTATAGCACATTGTTCCTACTGTCTAGCTTATTATACCAAGAGTGGGAAACAAGTACTATGTGGGTAAGAGGGGGAGGGAAAGCAATGAACATACTGAAGCACTGAGGCCTGCGAAACAGGAAGCCCTGGTTTTCTCTTCATTCAGAAAAGCATCAATTTCCTCCAACGTGTTTGGAAGAGTCTGAAAAGCCTTTAAAGACAAAGGATTGCACACATTACAAAGCAACACTAAAGAAGGACTCAAGCTTTCTTAAAAAAAATTGGATAAACCATAAGCTATTTTGTTACTTTTAATCAGAGTGTCACATACTAAAAATTTAACATAGCAAGATTCCCCCACTAACTATTCTGGACAGAAAAAGAAAGTTGAAAGTGCTGTTACATAATTAAGATACATAATTAGTTGCTCCTTTGTTGCCTAAATTGTGCAGGCACAGATGCTCAGAGATTCAGTGCAAGACATGGACTATGCTAGATAAGTCATGCAAATGAATACTTCTAAGAGGCTGGATCCAGACCTCAGTTCTTTTCTGTTGCTCCATTAGAGCAGAAGGTAGAAAAATATGGCCTCTATTTACTTCTGTGAACACAGGACTGTGGATTTCAATTGAAATCACAGGTCTAATTTTCTCTCCCCTGTGCAGAAACAAGCAGTAGTCAAAGGGTATCTCAGCACTATTTCAAAGGTGGTTTAACAGGCTAATAACAGTAACAGAAATACATGTAACCCTTTACGGAGAGCCTTCTAATAAAGAATACACAACACTCTTTGCAGGAGAAGTTAGCAATTCAAGAGATATGTGAAACTTTCTTTTTGTACATACAACTTGAAATTCTTTTGGAAAATCTTCATCCGGACCCAATCTACAGACATGCCGACCTTGTTTCATCAATTCCATGCACTTCTCATAAAGAAGATGCTTCCTATTATCCAGTTCATTAAAACGTTGCTGTTAAAAATATTAAAAGATATTTTTAAAAATCAGCACTTTTTTTTAATATTATTGTGAATTTTCAGAGGTAACACTAGTATACTAGCAACAAACCACATCTGAAGCAGAAAAAGTAGATGAAACCAGAATATTGAAATACCAAAAAAATTTGCTTTAACTGACAGAACTCATTATACCTCTCTGTTCATCAAGTGAACAGATGCCAAGGTAAACTGATCAAAAGCAAGTTCTTCAGAAGTAGCTGAATTTATTTTTTCTCAGCTTAGCAAGTGTGCATGAAGATTCGAGAGCTATCTTCTCAAGTTTTACTGTTGTGCACTTCAGCTAAATATAGGAGCCCTCCAGTGGTGAAAAAAAAAATCAGTGCCATTTGAAATCATACAATTAGGGAAATGCTTGTTCCACAGTTTTATAAACAGGACAGAGACAGTGATAGTCACTCTCATTACTTTCTGGAACTGATCTTTATTTACTAAATACAACAGAAGCAGTAGTAATGGGTATGATCATTAGTGATCATCTCATACTCAAAAGAGTTAGTTACCTGTTCTCAGCAGCTATCAACTCAAAAAACCTGTTCTTTTCTCCCTCTCCATTAAGCACTATGAAATAGATCTCTGAATTACAGACAAGCATTTCACAATCTCCACAAACAAACTGTAAAAATATTTTTCTATATAGTGAACTGGTGTTTCCAGAAAGGTTGGAAAATTTTGAGAGGAGGCCTTTTTTAGAACACCTCTTCTACTTCATGAAGTCTATTGCAGAGGAGGGAAATGTCACATGGGTTGCAAGCACTGGCATTAGAGCTGTACAGGTAAAACTGTAAAGGCAGTTTTACAGTACCCTTTTTCTTTACAGCCAAGAACTCAAGCTATACTGAATTACCATAAATACTATTGTACAGCACAATAGTTACATTCCACTGGTTACTGCATATGCCCTGCAATAGTATTTTGGATCCCACAAATTTCAAAGCCAAATGGCTTAATCTGAAATATTTTGACATGATAATGAAGGCAAAAGGTCCAGTGAAAGGCATTCATATTTTTTTCCTACAGAAGCATAAATTTTGTGTTCGATCATTTCCACAGCCCAAATCAATTCTGCATCATCTGAAGTGGAGAATTTCAATTCTCAATTGAATATAAAGCTCCCACTCGAAGGGAGCTCTGCAAAGCTGCATGTAACAAGAGCTCAAATTCATCTGTAGGCACTTAAAATCTGAAGCAGATTCAATATTGAATATGACTGAGCCAAGCAAAGTTAAGTAAAATTCTTCAGTGAAGAGGAAAATATGTATTTGGCAGGAGAAACTTCAGTATGTGACAGAAAAACTAGAAAGCAATAGATATTTGATGTTACTAGGAAGCATGTACTAGAATAAATGCATTGAGAGTTCAACAAGACACGTTTCAATTTTCACTCAACTTTGCCAGTTTACTGTCAACACCCACATGCAAAATAAAATCTAGACAAATATAAATACACAAGTTTTTACATATCCTTATTTCTTCTATATAATAAAAGTATGCGGCAATGTTAACATTCCTGTTGGGTTTCCTGAGGGGGCCTCAATGGGATTCCACTTGACTCATACACACCTTTTACTAGGAAGAAAGCAATCTTTAAGGATTATCAGAATGTTACAAATCACAAATCCTGTCTACTGATCTGACCAGACATCTAACTATGTACCAGCCCCAGCACCTCCCTAAATTATAAAGATGCATGCAGAAACATTAAATGAACTTCCCAGTGACAATGCACATTACTAACATGAGGTTCATGGCTTTGTAATACTTTCTTACTCCTTACTGAGCCCCAGCAATCAAATTATTTTCAATGAAGTTTAATAAACTGAATACAAGATGCATCATGTGTAATAACTTATGCAACAATGGTTTTCTGAGTAACATGCTGGACTTCATTTCTGTGTTCAAGTTACTCTATGCTCTTCTTAAAAAGTTCTCGTCTGCCTAACTTTCCTGCAAGTGATGGTAACTATAACTCGACTAGTTTTCTAACTACATGCTAAGACCATTATTTTTGGAAGTGCCCATCCATACGAAATAACTTTCAAGCTGCTCTCCAATTTTTACTTCCATCTTTATGATCAAATTGAATTACTAGCTTATATTCATAAATATTGTTACCTGTGCAGCTCTTAGCTGTTCAGTTCCTGCTTTGTACTCTGACTGTAGTCTGTTCTTCTCAGCAGTCACTCTGGTCATCTGAAAAACCAAATTTACTCTGTCGACGTTCAATGGCACAATCCTCTAAACACAGGAAAACAAAGCAGGTTTTTTTTTTTCACCAGACTCAAAACTGATAAAATCACTACTTTAGAAACTACTCATCCTTTTAGTCATAGCATACAATCTCACACTGTGTTCAGGTCATCAATACTACTGCCAAATTCAGTGAAAAGTGGTAACCCAAGTTCTTCAAGATATATAGTCCACATGTACTTACAAGTATCCACACATACATATATAATTTCAACCAAATATATATAAGTACACATATGTAGTTACATACACACCTACTTTCAACCCACAAATTTACATCGACCCTCCCTCCCCCCAATCTCTTTCCCTTCACTATAGACCATCATGTGAAATACAAGAAGAGCTAAGGCCATCTCAACTGTTACTCAGAGAGAAGAATGCAACAGGTGAATATTGGTGGATGTCGTACGTCACACAGAGATGGAAAAGGGTAAAAAAATAAACACAAAAGACATACACATCTTTTAATGACATTACTTGACTGACAAGATGTACAGAACTCTTATATCTGATGTCTTAACTGGAACAGCACACAACAACTAAACAAGGCTATGATTGGGAAGTTACGTATCAGGCTTTACTGATCACTAGAATCTAGTTTGATGACACTGACACTAAAATGATTGGGCTTTTTTCTGAACAAGTCAGCCTCAGGAACAGTCTAGAGACTTCAAAACCATCAACAGATTATTTACTGTCTAGACTGCTTACTGTCTAAAGGGTAGCTACAAATATAAGCCATTGAAAGCAACTGTTTATCATGTCTTTATGATCAGCATATAAATACAAATGAATTCTCTCCCTTAAGGAAAGGGAGGATACAGCTTCAACTACAGACCTAGGCAACCTACAAGATAAAATTTTGAGGATGCTAGCATCTGACCACAGTGGTGAGCCAAGATCTGAGATCTTCTCTATGTGTCATTTTAACACAAAGCTTCTACAGTATCAAGTTGGGCACAGGTAAAAGTTTATTTGCTTCCAATTCTCTTAAGCATTTTAAAAATAATTATCAGAAACACAGAATGGAAAAAAATAGGAGACGGAAAATGAAAAAAGTTAAGATCATTCAAAAATTAAAAACTTGAAAATACTGACAGCAACAAATGTTATATGCCTCCTATTTAAATTACAAGAATTGGACTTTTCATAAAAGTGGAACACATTCCAAGTTAAAAATACGTACCTCAAGGAGATGCTTCAATTCAATAGCAAGTTCTGCTTTTTGATTATTTATTTCTTTGATCTTTACATTTGCCAGCTCTAATTCCTTCTCTAGGTCAATAGTATCCTGTTCCAGCTGTCTTAAACTATGGGAGGAATCAATATTTGATTAATCGTGATTAAAAATAAATTGTATTACAAATACAAACATTCTTAAAACTTGATGAAAAACCAATAGTTATCAAGAATAGGAACTTTTACTCCTAAATATTCCACAGAAACTGGAGGTATTCCCAGCCTACGCACTTTAAACAAAAGAAATACAACAGACAAAGAAGTAACAGTTAAAGAAACTCCACTTTTGGCTACTAACAGCATCACTGAGCAAGCATTACTTACTTGCTGCTTACAGAAGTCCTTTACTTCTGTAAATTTCAAATTAGAGAAAAAAAAAATCAGTGTAAGGAATAAACTTCTCTTCTTCTGATAGCTCTTTGCAACAACACAACACAGGTGAGTTCAGAAAGTTTACTTAATTCTTGTTACATGTTCTAGCCAAAAAAACTTGTATCCTCATCTCAGCGCAGAAAAACAGTTTTCACTTGTTTTAATTTAGACTTTCGGAACATGGAAGGGGAACAATGACATTAACTGAGCAGCAAAGCATTTGGAAATCCTCCAAAACTCCTAAACAGACCAAGAGTATGATACAAGAAACTACAAACTGGTCATTCTTGCTTTGATCCCTGGGAAAATTGTAAAACAAGTCCCTCCAGGAAGGAATTCTAGGGGCATAATAGAGAAAGTGATCATGGAGACTCATCAAGCATTTACCAAGGGCATGCCACACCTTGTGAACCCAACTGTAAAACAGTGAGGTGATGGAGATCAAGTGGTTGTTTGATCTCAACTAAAATGCCAATTTTAGCTTTCTGTCAGGGTACCTGATAGAAGCTCACCTCCACACATATAAAAGAGACGACAGCAGGTGGCAGAAGTTCAAATAATACCCTGCACCTTAGCTACACCCAGGCCCACCACATGAGCCATGAGTCCATGAAATGCCCATCTCCACACGCCCAGAGGAGCAGCATGGGAGCATGGGCCATGGGAGCAGATGGGAACACAAATTCAGAACTCAGAGAAAGGGACACCCTGTCCCAGAACAGCCTCAGTACCAGTGGTCAGGTGTGAGGCCCAACAACACAGTCAACACCAAAGCAAGCTTTGGACTGGGGGGGTTGCCTTCTTGCACTACAACTGAATCACAGAATTGGTTGGGTTGTAAAAGACCTTAAGAGCATTGAGTACAACCACTAACCTAAAACTGCCAGATTCTTCACTAAACTATGTCCCTAAGAACCACACTTACATGTCATGTTACAAACCAAAAAAGTAACTGAAATAAAACAAAAAGCCACTCTTCCAGGTAATGATACAGCTCTTATGTAATTTCAGGCTCTGAAATGCAAAAGGAATACCTAAAATACTATTGTCAAGTAAGTCTACAGAGGTATCACACTGGGCTTCAAGGAGATGAGTGAACACACGCCTGTCTGTGACTCCATCTGCAAGACTGAGCAGCAGTCCCCTACCCTAATTTAACTAGTGGCACAACCTCTGGTGACAGCTCACCTGGCAAAGGGAGAGTCACACCACCTTTCCACCTTCCTTCCTCTTTAACAAACCAGTTATTCTCCACTGACTGCAGCTCACCTGGGAACCCTGGTGGTTTCACGGCTTTTTCACATTCTAGTGGGCACTTCTGTTTGCATTAGCAGTACTGTGAATGCACCAAATATGCTGCAATATATTTGTGGGATAATTTGAGTGACCTGAATTTCTCAGTGAGGCTGACCAGCCTCACTGCTGGCCAAGTCCTGTGAAGGTTCACCAGGGCTACAAACTGCTTGCTGTAGCTCATGAACATAAGGATATTTTTTGATGCAGCACAGTGTAAAAATTACAGAAAGGAGACAAAACAGTGCTCCTACGTATGATATAGAAGATATCTGAATAAAAAAGTGATTATATAACATAATGAGAAGTCTTGTTTCTGACAATTTTGTTCTTATCTCAGTGGAGACTACCTTGAATCTCTGTTCCTAAAGGCCAAGTCCTCCAACTTCACTAGTCAATTCAGTGTCAAAAGAAACCTCAGTCTGTAAAGGGGGTACATCTGTGTCCCTGACTGAACAGAATCCTTTAACCTCTGCAGTCAAAAAGTCACTATCAGCTGCTGTTACTGAGACTCTCCCAAGGTGTTCAGCCCACAGCCCAGTCCTCTGCACTTCCTGTAGAACAGCATAGTGTTGGGCATTGTATTATAGAACAGACATGATGGAATGCAGCAGAAAAGCATAGGACTCTTACATATTCAAAGATGAAAACAAACATGAGGAAAGGGAGAATAACATGTATAGGAAAAACAGAGCAATATGAGGATAAGAGAGACACTTAGATGTAAATAGTAGACTCATTGCTACCCTTGTTCAATCATGCCAAATTGACACATTCTTTTTACTCAACTCTATGCCTCCCTCTTTTCTTGCTTTCTACTCAGCAGTTCATGTGTTTGGAACTCTAAATGCAAACAGTTGCCAGAGGGGGGAGCCAGCTTGTCTGTGATGGCTGCACCTGGCTGAAGAGACCAGAGTGAGTGTACCATGGGATGATGTGATCGTCCATGCTGCCAGCACCACGGTACAAGTGTGCAAGAGAGTGTTTGATCCCTAATAAAGACCACGGCACACTAGACAGTAAGTGGCCTAAGAGCTAAGACAGTATGCCAGTCCCTAAGGGTGACACCACAGGAACAAATGGCTACTGGAGGGATCAGCCTGACTGACACAGATTGCTGCCACATGTATGTACTTAGGGGTAAGATGACAGGAGTACTGGCTATGGGGTGCAGACTGGGGGAGTTGTGGCTACCTCTGTACATATATATTACTTCTGTATCTCTGAGACAAGGACCACAGAATGACCTACTGGGAAACTACAGTCACAGCCAGTTCAGCATGAAGGCACACACGAGTGAGGGTGGCAGTCTGTACAGGCCAACGGAACCAGGGCTACAGCCTCAAGGGTTTGCATTTCCAAGTACAAGCAATTCAGGAGACTGAGGTCCAAAGGAAGTGACTGTGCAGATTCAGAGTATGGAACCAGCTGTCAGTGGGATCCACACTGCCCATAGATATGCACAGACAACGCACCAGGGTAATCCCATGCTGCTCAGACACAGTACAAACATGAGGCAACCACCAGTGCTGCATCTGTCCACTTGCTCTGTATGACCACACTGCAATGTGTAACTACATACACATATGCTCTTTAGATGTGTTCTCTGTGTGTCTAGTGGGAAGTTAGGCTTAGCCTCAGTACTGGATACATGCGGGAGCATCACCCTGCATCAGCTTCATCTTCCTCTCAGTCTACTGGGTCTAGAGTAATTTCTCTCATTTTTTGAGTGCTGTGTTCCACACCATTCATGCATTCAAATTTGGAAACGGCAGTCTGGATTTACTGAAGACTAAATGGGTAAAAAATGTGGTTCTGTGGTGACTCTTGGTTTGTTTCATCTTGCCCACAAATCAGTACCAAGGACTATGTTCTGTTCAGGACTCCTGCAAGTGAAACGGAAGAGCAGAGAGAGCCCTGTTGTCAGGTTTTTAGACACTGAGCTGGCAGGGGGCAATAGGCCTACATTTCACAGAGGTCTACTGAAGCTGGGGAAGTGGTTGACAAAAGGTTTGTGAGATTCAGCAAGGACAACTGCAGAGTCCTGTCTTGGGAAGACAGTGGGTCTGGCAGCAATACAGGCTTAGGACAGAGTGGCTGCAGCAAAGCTCTGCAAGGAAGAACCTCAGGTACTAGTGAACAGTGAGCTATACATAAGCGAGCAGTGGACGCTGGCGGCAAACCAGGCTGTACAAGTAGAAACATGGGCACGATAAGTGATTTTTCCTCTCTGTTCAGCACTGCACACAGTCTGGACCACTGTGCCAAACCTCAACAACTTGGTACAAACTCAGAGAGCAATCAAGATGGTCAGGGGCTACAGCATACACTGTACAGTGCAGGATGAGGGCACTCTGCTCACCATAGACAGGAGACTAATAACAACAGCCCTGTTTCATTCCACCACAGAAACCACTGACAGGATGGAACAAAGTTCTCTTATGAACTGCACAGTAGAAGAATGGATGGACAGTGTTCCTAGGTTAAAACAAGAAAGGTCCAGACTGGATGGTAATGCTGTTTACACTGCCTACTAGGAGTGTGTGCTTAACTTTGTTGCACCATGCCCTGACTCTGCCTTATGACAAATGGTAACAGAAAAACTAACTTCAGAGGCCCACAAAAACAAAAGATATGCAATGAATAATACTATGGACAACTGGGGTCTTACTGAATCCCTGACATGCTTACTTAGTACCATTTATGCACATTAAGGCATTATCTACATATTCTAGAAGTCAGAACAATAATCTAGTATTTGAGTAAATAAATGCAGTGATATTTAACTGGAATCCTATGATTTTACTACAGAAAATCATCTGGAACATTGCTACATGTTGTCTCAGATACTGTCGTAATTTCTAAACACCTTCCTTGTCTTGATTATCACCTGTATCTGATGCTCAACTACTGGCTACTTTATAAGGGTAAAAGCACACTGCAGTAAGAGAAGACAAAAATATCTCTGCTTTTAAAATTGATAACATAGATAATATAGATTACTTCATAGATAACATAGCTTGTTTCCTACCTATCATACTTCACAGCAATTTTTGATTCCAATTGCCTCCTACGGTTTCCTCTCTCTACCAGCTCCTTCTTCTCTTGCCTGAGCTTGTTGTCCTTGTGATCCAGAACTTTCTGTCTGTCGAACAGTGCAGTCAAACGTGCATCCAATGACTTTAAAATACGACGGATGTCCTGAAATAAAAGAACATGCACCACTAGCATTTTTACTGCATACCATACTAACATATGCAGGCTCTGCTTAATGCATGATAAAACAGATAGCAGATCACAACATATATAGTTACAGAAATACATTTCTACCTGTTGTTGGTTTTCCAACTGTCCTCTTTCTTCCGTATCTACTGAACTAGTGAGATACTGTGCCTCATGCAAGCTTACGTTACTAGAGATCTTTTGTTTTGTGTAATAAGATATTTTAATAACATATTTTTCTTCCATTGTATACATGTGCCTCAGATTGACTTCCTGTACAACCTAAGAAATACAGAAAAATATTAATCTGACAGAAAATATGAATCTCTTAAAAGCATTACTTAAGGCAATACTTTTCAGAACAAGGAATAAATGTGATTGATAAACACAATACAAAAACTTCAGCTTATGCAGGACCTACTTATTAATAACCTATGCAAAAAGATCCTGAATTTAATGCACCATTACCCTTGTAATTCAGACTGGTAAGCAAAGAATTGCTGAGATACTGTTGGAGTATATTATCATAACTAATTAAAGAAGTCTGATTGTTAAGATATTACAGACACCAATAAAAAATTGTAAGCATTGGTACTGCACAGTGAACAAGGACTATATTTGCTTTAGATATGTAACATGTTACACAAGTATCCTGTGTAACAAAGAAACAAAGTACTGAAGAATTAATAGATGAAACCATAAAGTGAACTGTAATGTATTAAGCAAATGCATCTGTATGAAAAAAGAAGACATAAAAATACCAGAGCTGATAGTTTGAAAGGATTCATATCAAAAAGGATACTATAAATAACCAAAGATTTGCCAAAGCTCAAGATACATAAAGAGAAAAAATGTCCAGTAAATCAGAAACGGCAAAAAGCCTCCACAGGATAAGGCACATTTGACTAAAAATGTTGTTCAGTTTATATATGCAGCAGCATCAGCTACATTCTGTCAATTAGGTTTACTGAATAATTAGGTTGATTGAATTTGTTAGCATATCTTGCAATATGTTAGCCCATAATGAACTGTTCCCACTTCTACAAGGCAAATAAAAATAAAAAATAAAACTGCTAAAGCAATTTTTTGCACTCTCCATATTTACTTGCCAAACAACTTCCAAAATAAAACCCCACACTACAGGTGCATTTATGCCTCTTCAGATACTTTACCCTTTCAATCATGTCTCTGGTCTTCTGCGTTCCCACAGGAACATTATGAACATGGTACTGGTAACAAAGGTAACTCATCACGGGAGGAGGTGCATCAAATAACTCTCGTAAATATGAATAAAATCCGTATTGGCTGAAGAAGAGATAAAAAAAGCAACTATCACAAATCAAATTCAGCAGGTAAGCAAGCTGAAGTTACCGAAGGATCAGAGAGAAGTCCCACTAACCCCGAACTGAACTGGTAATAATTTGATTTGCATAAAAATTTCTAATATGTAGCAACAAAACAAACCCACTGCATTTAAAACTATTTCCCCAATACAATCAGATACGTACTGTAATTCTTTAATAGGTCTTGAAGGCAAATTTTCAGCACATGATTCAGCAGGTGCACATACAGCATTCACTCTTAGTTTCTGATGATCACGCACCTATATTAAAATTATATTAGATTATTTGGTAAAGAACAGAAAAATTCACTATATGCAAATAAATTATTAATTGTTGATTCAGAAAGTCAGAATTATTTTCAACTGATGACCTCTGGAAGAACCTACAAATTCACTCTGGCTCAGAAATAACCAAGTTCTCTAAAAGCAGTATCTATTAACATCTCTGAAAACACTATATGCTAGAAAAAATAAAAGCAATCAAAGAAACCCAGAGCCAAATGCTCAGTATAAAGAGCTAATTATGTAAGTGGAGTTGAGCTGGTTAAAGCAGCCTTGAACTGAGTTCCACAACCACACAAGCAAGAAAAGTCCCCAGAACTTGAGACATCACCAGTATTGTTCAGGTATAAAAAAGTAGTTAGCTTCCATGAAGAGTGGATGAGTCCTCAAAAACTGCAGGACAGTTTGTCACTACATACACCATTAGGAAACACTGTGCCAGTTTAATACTATATCTTCTGTTTTTTTTCCTCCTGCATCATCTGCCTGACTTTCAAAAGGAGCAATCTTCTCACTGAGTCAGGAGACAGTAAATTATGAAAATACAAGCTTGATTTGCTGCTTGGACCACTGTATGTCACAAAAGACACTTCCTGCCTCTTTAGTAAAAGGGCAGTGGAAAACTTTGGTATGAAATTTGTAGATTTCCACTCTAGCCATATTCTTGTACACTGTATTTTCTACTTAAGTGATTATTGCCTTTCCAAGGAAGACAATCTAGAAAAACAGATTTTCTTAGTATTTCTACATCCCTCCAATTAGTCTAACGTTTAAGAAGATCTTGATTCTGAAGAAAATCTTTGAACACCTCACATTATCTACGTGCTATGCTATAGATATCTATCACTGTCATACAGATTTACTCTTATAGACTTCCAAGTTCAGGGTTCCTACTTCAGTACTTAATAAAGTTTTAAAATTGGTGCCAACTTGCCTCCATCAGAAATGTCTCCATATCTTCTTGACACTCAAAAACAAAAGCCCTCATGTCACTGGACGAAATGTGATTTTCAATATATTTTGCATGTCTACTGTCTTTCACATTGATCTAATAAAGAAAGGTAATGAGCAAGTTATTTAATACAATTCAACTTATCACCCCCAAAAAACACTTTAAGTAGTCAAGATGATATCCTCACCTATATTTAATGAAAACAAGAACTATGTATTTAAAAATACATTTCTTTGCCTTTTTTGCAACCAGTTCTCCTGGGAGGAAACCTATGGTAAGTCACAGATCCCTGTGCTTAAGTTTTAGCCATGCACATCCTTTTTCAGCACTTCTGAAGTTATCACCACTTCTCCCCAGACCATCTCTCCCTCTTCTGCTCCATATTGATCTTACAATTGCAACCATCCCCCAAATTACTTGTAATGGCTCTGCTCCAGCACTAGCAAGGGTTTTTCAAATCAACAGAAAACACCACACTCCTTAGGCTGAAGTGCGTTTGAATTCCTAAGAAAAAAGCCCCACATACTTAAAATGGATAAAGTTTTCCAAATCTGAATGAAACATTAATGTTTGTGGTTTTCAGTTAACTTTCTCTAGTAATTAAACATTATGTCACTATACATGAAAAATAAAGGCAAAATTACACAGAATGACACAATTTAATACTCTCAAGTTAGCAAAAGGCTGAGCACAGTTAACAGCAACTTGAAAGCTGGAATTCTTAAGTACATGAGACTAATTTACATGATACCAAAATGTACTGGCTTTGACCAAGGTAGGGTTAATTTTCTTTGCAGTGGCCAGTATGGGACTGTATTTTGGGCTTGTGCTGAACAGAGGGTTCATTATACAGAGATGGTTGTTATTTCTGAGCACAGGTTACACACAGCCAAGGCCCTTTCTACTCTTTATACAGCCTCAGTGGTAGGGTAGGGGTACATGGGGGACGGGGAAGAAACAGAGCCAGAACAGGTGACCCAAACAGACCAAAGGGATATTCCAGATCATCATCCTCAGTATGTAACATGAGGAGAAGGAGAAGTAAGGGGGAACACTTGGAGAGATAGCTTCACAAATGCCATAGTATAGGAATGGTATTCTTCAATTTAGAAGGCCCACTAAAACCATGCCATTGCTTGCTCCCCTCATCCCCTCTCGGCAGTTGAAAACTGAAGGCAAAAAAGGTGAAAATCATGGGTTGACATAAGAATAATTTACTGGAAACAGCAATAAGATAAGAAAGTAACCAGTAACTGCAGCAATTTTAATAATAAAAGGTGTAAGACTAACAAGTTACATTGACGACCCCCAACAAATGCTGACTGTCCAATGTGACTTTTCCCAACCTGAAAGAGATGCCATTCTCAAAAGCAAGAGTCCCTTTCCCTCACTCACCCTGCAAAGAGGTGAGGTTATATGGAACAAATTAGGGTCTGGACACACCCTCTCAGCCACATATCCTCACTAGCATTACCAAAGTTTAACCCTGTCCTTGGCCAAAACCAAGACACCAAGTCACTGTTACGCATGATGGAGCCCTGCTCTCCTGGACATGGCTGAACACCTGTCCATCCATGGAAACAGCGACTTAATTCCTTGTTTTGCTTTCCTCACGTGCATGGTGTTTGCTTTCCCTATTAAATTGTCTTTTATCTTACCCCACAATCTGTCTACGCCTTTACTGTTCTGATTTTCTACCCAATTCTGCAGATGGGGCAGTGAGTGAGCAGCTGCTTGGGGCTTGACTGATGGCTGGGGTTACACCTCGACACAGTGAAAACAGATCCACTCATCAAGAGATGTTACAGAGGTTAAGGAGACCTTAAATAAAGATAACCTTATTGAAGCAGTTATAAAATTATGTTGATGTGTTCTTTCAGGCAGAATTCAGAGTTCTGGTAATAACAAGAAATAGCTGGGATTCAATTCTAAATAGAAGTAATTCTCAGCTCTAGTACAAGTACCAAGTGCAATAAATTGTATATAGATATTATAATATACTAATTTAGATTGTAGCAATATATTATTAAGTAAGTTTGCAATTCTGAAAAGAGGTGCAACTGGAGATCTTCATCCTCTTCACATTACATGAAGCGTATATTGCAAGAGGTGCAATGCACTAAAAAAGTAATATCCTCTTAGAAAATGTAACCCCACTATTCCTAGATCATACAGCAGCTATCAAACAAAACCAAAACACAAAACAAAACTAGCAATTGATTTCTGTGTCTCTAGATGGCTGGGTAGAGCAAACAAAAAAAACCACTCGGTGATCACAGAGGGAAGTAATCACAGCTGAGCAGGTTGTGCTGTAAGGGGAGGTACTCAAATGGCAACTACCACCACTTTTTTAAGTAGCAAGTAAGAACTACTTAAGTCTTAAGTAGTAAGATTGGATAATAACTGGTTGCACCGTACTGGAAACCTGAAACAGGCATCTTCTTATGGAGGAAAGGAGCCATCTCATCTTACTCAATTACTACACTGCCTATGGAATTCTAATTCTGAATATCCTATATGTACTAGGCAGTACATTCCAACATGTGTCCATGTGTCTTAAAAGTTTTCCAGTCATTCTCAAACCCTTGCAAGACATAAACAATCCAACTGTTAACAGAGTGGTATGCAAGTAAATCTTCTTACTTCAAGCATCATAGGTTCACAAATCCTTTTTTTAAACTTGTCTTTGTTGTTTCTTAGCCACATAAGAGCAGAGTATGTGTCTTGGAATCTCATTTTAAGGTTCTCTTCCTTCATATGCATTATGTTATTAAGTTGTCCAAGGCGATCACTTATTCCTGTAATTTAAAGTAATTTCTTAAACAGAGTCCACAGCAAGAACACATTACAACCAGGATTTTCTGGTATCTAGTGACTACACTCCTCCAAAACTAAGGTTGTTAGTAAATGGTAAGAACTAAGTTTCTCTTTCCAGAATTGAGAATACTACTTCTGAAGGCATCTTAAAAACTATATAAGCTTAAGATCTAAAATAGAATTAAAAACTTATGCAAAGAATAACAAAATATGGCAAGCACAGTAAAAATACAGGAATTTTGCCCTGAACGTATGTTTTTTCAAAACTGTTCCACCTTTGTACTTAAGAACAAAAACATCCACAGAGGAAAGAGACAGTAAGAGTAATAATGTGAAATACCTGTGCTATTTCATGCTGGCAAAAAACAAAATGTGGGACAATAGACTGTACATGAAAGCATCTGCTATTCAGAAGAGATAAGAGCTCAAAACCTGACAATTTTGTGCTGTTCAAGATAAAATATAGCGTCTCCTTCCCCAGATCACCTGGACTCTCTACCTCAGTTTCTTCTTGGATTCTGTGGCAAGTTAAGTGCCAGACAGGTATGTACAAATGAGCAAAATTCACTGAGGAATATGTAATACAACACCCTCACCACCTGTCATGCTTCAGTTTTTTAATTTAATTTAATTTCTTAGAAAAGAATAATTGCAAATCCCAGACTAATGTAAAGGAACTCTGGAATTAAGGTTACCTGAAGTTCATCAGAGAAGGACAATTGCAGCATCAGCAGCTAATATATTACATATAATATATGAAGTAGCTAAAATATTGCCTCTTCAAGGCAAACTGCTTACTACAGACCCTCCTTTTTAACCAAAAAATCCTCCAAATCTCCAAACTGCCAAAGGAGTCCCCTTATCCAGAATGAGAAATACTGATTCTTTGAAGGTTAGTTTTAAGGTCAATTGTTACTTTTGAATCTTCTTGTTCAATTTTTTAAATTGGTTGTTACTTTTAATAAAGCTGTTAACAAGAAAGAGGACTGCTATACATGTAAGCCACCTACAAGGCTTGAAGTAAACACTGAATTATTTCACTACAGCGGGACAAGGAGATTCTGCACAAGCAGATTCATTAAAATAGTAAAATAAATTGACAAAGAAAAACCTTAAGTAACTTACTTTTCGCTTCCCGCTCTTGGTTGTTTACTTCTGCTCTTAGATCACTGATATCATTATCAATATTTGCCCTCTCTTCTCGTAATTTTTTCAGTTCAGTATTAACATCATCAATTTGTGGTTGAAGATTCTCACAGACTGCATTTGTATCCAGCTCCTTCTGCCACTCCTCTATTAGTTGTTGGGTTTGGTATAGTTTCTTCTGCCTGTTTGCTTCTTCATCCTTTTTCATTCTGAACGCTTGATTTATTTCTTCAATCTAAAAATTTTGAGTATTTCCAACATGAAATTAGTTTGGTATACAGAACCTACAACTAATACCTAGGATATCTGTGCAACTGCTATTAAATGCTGACATAACCATGTACCCAAACCCCAGGAGTCTGTTACAGTTCCAACAGCACTATGGAAGTTGAAGAACATAAGCAAAAAATACAATCAAGCCTATATATCGATTTTTGAAGTTACTTCATTTTCACAAAAGCAGAACTTTAAAGGTTAATAAATTGCTTAACAGTTGCTTAATACACCTGAAACTTAGTCTATGATTAAGTAAAATCTAAAACCCAAACAGAACCTGGAAGTTTTGACTTTGCACCCTTATCCATTTACTATACATTTCTTGACCAAGTGCTTAGATGAGACTGTTTCACATCCTTGCAAGGATGCTTCTTTAACAAGACGTAAATCCTTAACAGCAATAACCCCAGCCTCTCACACTATAGAGGCCGTAGCTTTTCAAGGAAAGCCTATCACAAACAGAATATGTTTATATGTCTCTGTCTATCAAAATATACACACACATTGTCTGTTTTAGTAGGCAACATAATTTATGCAATATACACCTCTCTCTTCGTAACTCCTGTTTGACTGATACAGTTCTAAAGATATATTGTGTACTGGAGGAAGTGAAGAGTGCAAACACTCGCAGCATCTTCACACAAATTTGACACTCTGCTAACAGACGAGCAGACAAAAAAAAACAAAAACAAATACAAGAAAAGTCAGACAGCAAGACTCTTACCTGTTTAGCACACCTCTCCAATGCATCTTGTTTCTCTTTACACTTCTGGGAAATACTTCTGGTTTCAGCAGCCTGCATACAGCAAGATATTTAAACTTACAGTCATAAATTCAGTTGTATTTGTAAAAAGTAGTTAGATTTTAAATAACATATTGTATATGCATAACTAAGTGTTTACTCCTTATTTTACTACTGACAAAGCCATACTTACCCATTTCTTATTCTTAACTGTATCTGTAGCATGTATAATTGCAGCAGTTTGTCAAGACTAACATAACAGTATATATACTGTACTGTTCAAAACCATTTAGCTGTAAGTCTGCAAATTTTGGCATGACATATAGAGGAAGCTCCTAATCTAAAATTAAAATACCTCCATCCTTGATTTCAATACAGGTGTTACATTCAGACGCCTACAATTATAAAATGTTCTTGCCTCTTTCTCCAAACCAACTTTGCAAAGAAAGGTGATACTAAAGAGCAAGCAAGGCTTAAGCTCTTAGGCACAGGATGGCCAAAACAGGTTTTGTCCAAGTCATCCTACCTCTGAAATGCACTGTGCTAGAGCTAGATCCTACACAACTGAGCTTGATAACTAGTTGGCTCATGTGTAGGCATCCATGTCTCTGCTCCTTCTCTATCCTCAGCTTCTATGAAGTGGAAGAACAAATACAGGTTGGACGGAATTCCTTGGCATCACCCAGTCCCATCCTTTCTCAGTGCATGCTTTATTAGCTCAAGTCGCCCAGGCGCTCACACAGCTGAGTTCTGAACACAGGGGAATTACACGGCCCTTTCTCTGAAAACTCTGAAATTCCTCCTACTCTGATCCCTCAAGGCTGAAGCACTGTGAAGAGAATATTGGAATACTGCAGAAGGATGAAAGACTGCAATTTACTCCACTGTAAATTCCAGTGCAGACAAGGAAACCAACACAGCACTCTCAGCAGAAGAAACCTCTTCCTACAAAACGTCATACAGAAAACACTAAGATGCATCAAAAATGGAGAAAATAAAACTGTGCAGAATTTTCTCCCTAACACAACCTCAAAAACCCCCCAAAATTTTAAGACTCGTGCAGACAGCTTGCATAAAGCCAACAGAGAAGAAACAGATCTGAGTGTTGCAGTTGACTGCTATGAACTACTGATTCAGTGACGCTCTTTCCAAAGAGCTCAGCAAGGCAGTCTGAAGAGGAAGCTCTCTCCAGGAAACTGATGTACAATGCTCACAAAACATTTCTGATGGCTCTCAAAATTAGGACACTACTAAGGAACTGGAATTCTGTTACTCATTTATGATTGTATTTTCAGTTATATGTTTATAGATAGACCTACCTACATAACAGACAAACAACTAGAATTATCTTTATGATTTTCATTGTACAACCAAAAAAGATGGCTTTACACTATTAAATATTGCTAAAAATTGCACTGCATAGTGAACTCTGTTCAAATGCCTTTAAAGAGCCTGAAGAAACTGTTCTGAAAATACACCATTTCAAACTTTCCCTATAAAGTGGGTCCATGTCTTTTTTCCACATTCTACATGATACCACTCAAACCACCAAATCTTACTAAAAATTTTAATTCTAATCCAGAAATTGAAAGGGTTTTAACAGAAAGAGACAGAAGAAAAAGTCATGCAATGTCTGGATATATTCATTAATATAAGTCCCAGATTTATTCCACATTCCCTTGCTGTTCATCTCCTTCTAGACAAAACTAAACTCTAAACTCCATACTGGGCTTTTAGCCAACAAACTTCAAGAAAGACAAAATGAAGATGCGGTTACTTCTGCTCTCACATATATATCCTCAGGTCAAGAGAATGATCTCAAGAAGCAATCAGAATTAAAGTAATTTAATAATGGACATAAGCTTGGAGGAAAGGATCTGAAGAGAACTGTATTTCCTACAGGTCTGTGTATCCAGAACAGAGCTCACTTAAATATTAAACTGCTTCCCCTTAATGCCAAATTGAAACTAATTAACTCCTTCTGGCTTACAGAATATTCACCTGTGAAATTCTTGCCAAATGCCTGCATTTGTACAATTACAATTACAGAATTTTAAGTTACAAAAAATTCAAGCAGTCTATGAAAAGGCAAGGAACTACTCAAGACAGCAGCTTAAGCCATTTTAAGCTAGTTAAATTAAGATGTTAACTTTTCTCTAAGAAAGTACACTTAACTTTAAACAACAAAATCTTTCAAAACAAAAAGCCCAACCAGACCAAAAGAAGGCAACTGCAATAGGAGCTGCATTTTGGAGCAGTTAGGTATTTTGCCGCACAGTATAATGAACTCTTGCAATACTGTAGGACCCAAAACCTAATACTTTTACCAAAGAATTTTCTTATAATTATGAGGTACTTGAGTGCTTCCTAATGTTGGTGTAGTGTTTATCACAACAAAAACAACGTTGTGAAAAACAATCTGTAGGAGTTTTTTGTCTGGTTTTTCTGGTCTGGTTTGGGTTTGTTTTTTGTTTAGGGCAAGGGTGTGTGTTTTGGCTTTCAAAAGTTTCAGACCCTCATGCTTCAAAGCAGCAGTCCTCTACAGGAGTCACATGCCTCCACATCAACTCCTCTGAGCAGGTCACTTACCTTCAAATAGAGCTCACTGCAGCAAACATTCTCATGTGATCATTTAACTTTGGTTATCCACTACAAATTTGTGCATCTTATGCACACAATGACTTCTGCAGTCTAAATAGTAAATACTACTTAAAATCCAGCAGGAAATTACAGTATTCTTATTTTTCATATGGAAATAATATTTCCATATTTCCTGGGTTTTTTCCATAAACCCAGGAAGAGCATCTGTTCAAAAAACTTACATAAACTGTAACATATAGGCAGGTTTCCCTTTAAATTCCCTTATGCATAAAAATATTCAAAACTGATGGAAGATTACTGTCCAATTTAAAAAAATCAAGTCCTTCTTATGCAATTATGTTCAATGTTAGAGGAATGCTTTTAGGCCAGTAAAGTTGTAATTTACCTTAAATAAATCACATTTTAAGAAGATAAGAGGAGCTAGCACCCCACAAACCTAAACCACAGAACAGATGAAAAAACGCATCTAATTCAATGGAAGTATCTAACTTGGGGAAACTATTAACATATCCCAGCAGATTTTTAACGTACATTGAAGAGAAATGTTAAGATTTTCTTTTACAAAACCAAGAGCAGACTTGGTTTACTAAGGTTTACTAAGGAATACATTCTTTGAACAGACACAGAGAAGGCAATGAGAACCAAGGGCACAGGTGCTTCAGGAAAATTTCTGCTGAAACATCATTATGACACACTACAACTTTACAAAGCTGAACAGAGAACACCTGAAATATTATCTATATTAAACAAGAACTTCAATACGTACATTATCTCTGGTTTTCATATCCAGAATCTTTAAATTTTCTTCAGCTTCTTGGATTTTTTTTTGTCCATGGACTCTGCATTTTTTTCAGACACTTCAGTTCTTTCTTAACTTGGTTTCGGCACTGTTTCACTTCTTCATGCTGTTCACGAACATTTTCATATTCCTTGCAGGAGGCGAAAGTAAAACAATAAAAAACTGCTGTATTCTAATGCAGTGTTTTAAACTGTCCAAACATTTTAACCACTCATGAGTTTTAGAAAAAAATCCCTTTCAGAAACAAGTATTAGAGCAACTATGTAATTAATACTGTTACTAGTTCCGATGACAAAGAGTAGTAGGGATCATACAGTCCCCAGTGAACAAGGATGCACTATTAATACTTCTTACAATCAAGCAGCAGAAGAAACAATCCATTTGTCTGCAATTATCTTGTCTCCAAGTTCATCTGGGATTACGGAAATAACTCCTTAGCCTCTCTCTGTTCATAGTTTGAGACTACTTACGCAGGAATCTAAAAGCTAAGAAGCAAATAACCACAGACAATTTTGGGAGAAAAAGGAAAGGAGCTGGACAGATCATCAGAGAAGTACCAGACACAACCACTGCTGAAGTAAACCAAGGGGACAGAGTGGAACATACTTTTGGGGAGCAAAAACTCCACCACACACCACAAACACCAAAGCCATTGTCATCTAGGAAGTTTAACTCAAGATACACTTATGAGAGAAAAGAGATGGTAAGCAGTATGGCGACCAAGAGCCTCTACTTGAACAAGATGGGAATTTTGTAGAGAAAGTAGTTTAGCTAAAGGAGTAATCATTAGTGATTTTTTTTGTGTGTTATACTCTCTGGAGAGAAAAAAAAAATTAAAAGGAAGGAACAAAAAGAAGGAGAACCTCTCCCCAGCCCCCCAAACCAAGAAACATAAGAGAACAATACTTTTGATGACTTTGAAGGGTTCATGAGAAAAAAATAAGATGTTCAGAGGTCCAGAGAGAGGAGTAGATTCATGTATGGAGGGGGACAGAGGAAGGGAAGGTTGTTTGACTTTGTCACTAAAGAAAGCCCCTAATTCAGAACATATACCTAGTTTATTCCAAGCCCTGGAGGTTATTATTACAACAACAGTAAAAATAGCAGCAATAATAATAGTGCTACATAAATACCACCTGGAAGCTACTTTTAACAGTTGAATCGGCTTTATCTGCTACCACTTTTTCGTAGTTACTTAACTAATTTGATGAATCACAGATAAATCAACCTAGGCTACAAAATCCAATATCTGGCTTCACAGTATCTTTTTCATAAAATCAAAAAGTATTTGAAGACAGCTGCTGTAATTCTGTGAAGTACAGTCAGTAGCCACTGCTATGAAGCTAGAGAGATAAAGACATTATATTTTCACTTATCTGAAAGATTAAGCTTAAAATTTAGCTCTGCTTGAAATAGGGCATTTTATTTCAAGGTTAAAGCAAATACATGCACATACAATTACATTTCAGATTCCACAGATACAAAGTACAGGCAAGTTTCACAGAACTGTCATGATATGATTTTTACACAGCAAATCCTTTTAATACTTTAAGAAAATCTGACTTACACAAGATCTCTGTAATTTGGTTATCTGTACTCAAGTAACTTTGATGCTTACAATTATGCACTCCAATAAAGACCTGCAGAACTTCCAAAGCATTTCAGCTTTTTCAAGAGATAGTTGCATCTTAAAACAATGTTTTTCTTAATTGTAAATGTGAGAAGAAGAAAAGAAGAATGCACATAGCTTGACCAAAACACAATTTCAAAACTAAATTACATGAGTCCAGGAACTATGGATTTCTACAGAATTTAAAGTGTATGTTCAAAAACTGATTAGACAAAGACATATGCAAAAATGGTGTATAATTCTCCACATATAGAAAGCGTTACTACCTAGGAAAAAACTGCTTGACAAAAAAATGCTCCTGAGGTGAAAAGCAGTAGTCTTCAGAATTAAAATGCATTTCAACAGTGATCAGAACACGAACAAGGTCATCACTAGACTTTCTCTTATCCTCTATGATTAAAAAACAGTCTAATGTCATATTTGAGTTATAATATTTCCAGGCTGTCTGTTTCGCTATTTCACAACATCATGCGGTATTTATACATCTGCCTTGCAGCTGACTTGAAAGCTCAGGTGTAGCTACTCTGCTTTGTTACAAAGGTAAATTCAACAGGTAGGTGCTCTTAGTCTTCAAGTTGAAATCTGCATTTTGGGGCAGATGGAGCAAATGAAATATCCACAGAAAGAAGAATAAACTCCCATACTAGTCTCAATTTCAGTAAATCCCATTTTGAAACATAAAACCAGCAATTTATTCTTAGGATTAAACAGTGCTATGTGAAAACAACAAAAAAAACCCATGCTCTTGTAGAACAACACAAGTCTTCTTTTAGAAAGAGCTTGATATTTTGCAATGTAAGAGAATACCAAAAATTCTGTCACAGTTTGACAAATCAAAAACCAGCAACAGAACATGAAATTTTACTACAGACCGTAATTCAGATATCCTCTCCCTAATAAAACAATTACACTGATGCCCTTCAATTTCAAATGTAAATTAAGTACAAGAAAGATCTCTAACATTGTTAGAGATCTCTTGTTAAAATGTTTTAGAATTTCCCTATAGTCACTTCTCTCAGCATCTCTAAAGTGCATATTTACCTCCAGTTCTCTTCTCATTTCCCTGAATCTAATATACACTAGTGATTCTGTACTGTCAATCAGAATTCCAAGGTGTCAAAGCACACTGTTGTTTCTATGGATTCAGTGGCCAAAAAGTTACAGTTAACTGAGCACAACCACTAAAAGCCTTTAACATCCTGAGCAATATAAGCTGTCTAGAAGACAGCAATGGAAGTAAGGTGTGACAAAGTCTAACTAAACTTGTTTAAGTATCACGTAACTAACAGCAGCATTCTCTAATTTATGGAAGGCAACTTAATTCACAGCAGATAAAATCATTAGCTTAGTCTTCCTCTGCCAGTGTCCAGCAAGCCTTTAGAGCTCTGTATAAGCAAATATCTTACAGCAGAGAACCATCAACATCAGTCTACATTTATTATGCAACACCAGGCTAAAACGTGCAGTAAGAAAAAAATCTCACCATTCAGCAAGTGCTGACATCACAGAAGGTATACCCTACGTAACATCTACCACCATCCATTTAAATTGCTACTCCTAAATCCCTCTGCTGTTAGCAAAAAGATTTGAAGGCAGTGATGGGATTTCCAGTTGCTCAAGATACAAAGGCCATAATGTTCTTTACATAGGCATATGAGGCTTTGTTATATGCAAAATTGCAAAAGTAAGTTTTCTGCATGCTTCATGACTAGTAAATCAAGTTTTCTGGAAGTTCTGTATCTGTACTTCATAAGCTCTATACTTATATATAATTAACACTAAGCTTGCACACAAGGCAAACATATCTTTTCAGTAAACTGAAATCTCCATCAGTTTTAACTGTTTAGAATAATTTAATATGACTGATCATTCAACACTCAACTAAGGTAGTATTAAAGCGCTCCTCAGAAAGACTTTGATTTGTGTAAATGACCTGCTCTTTACTCTAGGTTCTTTCAAATGTATTTTAATATTTCTCTGTCCAAATGCTAGTATTTTTGAGATTGGCAACTTAAATCCACTGACGTGTGCCACGCACACTAAACTTAAACTAATAAATTAAGAGGAATGTAACCTCTAAAATAATCTAACAAAAAAAAAGGTTACAGCTGAAGAAGTAAGCAAAGTTGTCTGGAGCTTAAACCAGTTGCCTCTGCACAGAATAAAAGGAGTACTGCTCCTGGCCTGCACTGCTGGCTTTCCTAACTGTGCAGGAACTACCTGAACTACTTCTGAAGTAACCTATTCAGCTAGGTATGTAAGCAAAGATCACCCTTAGACCACGAACTGGCCTGCTTGCACTAAGCAACTGTATTGATATTCAAATTACTCCAGTCACACTTCTTCTAAAACAACTTTTGGCTTATTTCTAATTGCACAGTCTTGCAGAAAACAGGTTAAGTGAGAAAAATATTGGAAATGAAACTTACCACCCATGGCCTTTTCCTCTTAAGCATCTCTATTAAGTCTACATGGCGCTTGCATTCATGGTATCTTTCAACATCTTGCTTGTACCGTTCAACCCTCTGTTTCATTTTCTCTAATGAGGTGGTTTTTTCTCTGCACAAGTTCTGTAATACATATTTTCAGGTTTTACAGTATCTATACAGTTCCCAGAAAATAGTCTACATCTCACGTGTACATTAAAGCAGAAACTGAACATCAGAGGAGACATTTTAGTACAGCAGTAACTAGAGGGGAACCATCCAAAATGACAGGAACAGGAGAACAAAGGATTAAAAGAATGGCCTGTATGGCTAAGGACAAACATCGTTCCCAGAGCACTGGTCCTTTCCCTTTTTGTCTGTCTCTGCATTTTCAAAGAAGTGAGCAACACTAAAGCAAAGGATCATGCTTGTTCATAAGCCAATGACTAACAGAAGATATAAAAGACAAAAATTTCCTGTCTAGGAAAGCTGTTGCCAGCCAAAATTCTCAGAGAACAAAGGAGTACTAGACAACAGGCATCCCTTGTCTTTTGGGTCTGGACCATTTGCACACATCTTTGTACTTAGAAGCATGTGAGTGCATGAGTTCTGAGAGAAGATGAGCATTATTTGCTAAAATCAACTTACAACAGACTTTGTAAATAAGTACCACTATCTAATTCTGTTACAGGTCAGGGTAAAATTTATGTCGTTTTTTCTACATTCACTGCTGTCTGAAGAACATATTTACCTCTAGTTCTCTTTCCTTTTCTCTGCAATTTTTCAGTTCACAATGAAACTGGTACATTTCCGGAGAACCAATGGATTTTTCAGTGGCTTCAAGCAACTCAGTCTTACTCAGTTTTGTAAATTCTCCAACTTTGTCCTACGAAATTTTTAAAAAGTTATAAAAAACATAGGATTAGCTAGAATAGTGCAATATAGTAATACTGGATTTATACACTGAAACATACTTCTCATGAACATGACCTGACTTACAGTTCTAGGCTAAATAGCTCGGTCATAGTTAGTGACCATCTCATGGAGTAGCCACCAAACCTTCCAGAGCATTTGTTCTCAGGGTGCTGAAGACGCCTTGCAGTATAAATCGTTTGCATTATAAATACTATGACTAACTCAAAAGTTAAGCCACATAGAAGTTACTATTAAAGCTGGCAGCTGAGGCTATTTGGAAGTATTTCTGTTGAAGACAGAAGAGCTCAAAACTGAGACTGCTGTTGATATACTGGGAGAGAACAAATAAAGCAGAACTATCAACACTATAATATTAACTGAACTACATTTATGTATTAAATGAGAAAAAGTTCTTTTAAAGACAAAAGTACTTTACCAGGGTATGCTGGAAGTTGCAAACAAATACCGTATTTAAGTAAAAATGAACCATACACCACCTGGCATATTTTTATTTCTGCAGGATTAGCTTTCTAAACTTTAATGCTCTTCTGCATGTCTTCTTGAACTCAATAATAACCCCATGTCTAGGCTCTGATAAGGTTTCCTTTTAGTATCATTTGTTGATGATCCACATGAACTGAGAAGCAACCAGTCTCAACTTTAACGTGCAGAATGAGGCAACTCTACTCTCTACACAAAAATTCTGACCTGCACGAACATGCATTCCAATACAGAAACTACGAGTAGTATTCTTTCATCTCTCTCCTTTAGAATTTATTTTCCATTAGGATGATTTTACTCTTACATAATTCAATCCTATACATCTTTCAGCCCTATGCTCAACAAACTGCTGACATTACCAGAAAGGCTCTATTAGCAAGTGCTGCTACTTGAAAAACAAAGACAGGGAACATCAGCATCTTTCCTTTCAGAATCAACAGGTACAAAATTGTCATATTAGTGAGCTTTGAAGGTCATACAGCTCTTTTTTTTCACCATCACACCAGCACAGCTGCCTCACCCCTCTTGTTCTTTGCGCTGTCCCACTGAATTAGGTAAAGTGCTGCTAAAGCTAACCAGCAACAAAATCTTCTCAAGCACAACACTCCATTTGCACCCACTGTCTTTCAAAATTAATTCATACCTGAGGAAGAAACTGGCACAAATTGTCCACCTGGATGTTTAAGGCTGAAATCTGCTCTTCTACCATTTTCAGGGTTGCTGGTTTTTTGTTGATAAACCACATGGATGTGTTGTTCATCACATGAATCTCACGTGTGATAAGAATATTGTCTGGTGACTTAAACCTGATTAATAGAAAGAAGTGTTTAAACTTTCAAGAACACCTGAAAAATGTTACACTTTCAAAGGTTATCCAATGTCAAAGTATTGTTAGAATTTATAGATAGCTAAATATTTAATGTAAATTAATTGGGCAGTAGCATCAAATTCTCATTTTCATGATTCAGAAAAAATCCAGCACTTCGGTGATGAACTAAACTCACATGGGAAACATCAAGAATATCTGCAAATCTTAACTCAGAAGTTACTTATACAAATCAGATGCTCATGCTGAATATATGAAATACTTAAATGTTGTTACAAATATGAACAGTTTCTATAAAAGCATAATCTGCGTAACATTTAGGAAGTTTTAAAATTGGTGTGAAGGAGGTACAATACATTTTTAAGTATTAGTATACAGAAATACATCAGTAAGTCGTGTACATATACACAGAAAAAATAGCATATGACACAAAAAATACTAATTAATTTTCATTCCGTGCTTTTAAAAACCACAGAAGATACGTTAATTTTCATTTATTTTTCTAGCTTCATCCCTATTTTCAAAAGTTTAGTCTGATTAAGATGCAGCAATAACAACTAAGTCAAACTCTTGGAATTTTACTTTACCATTTTGATTTTAAAATCGTCTAATGCCTGTTAAGCACATTGTTAATGATGGAGACTATAGACTTGCAGAGTGGCCATGTACCTCAGGACATTTAAGAATGGAGTTCAATGCAGAAGTGAGTACACATCTGCTGCTGCTGTTTGGACTAAGCGCCATAGGGATATGATCCTTTTTCTTGGTTACTGAACTATAACTTCCTGTGTCATCTCATTTTAATTTATGAGACTTCCTTCTAAAGTACTACAAAGCTATGCTCGTTTCTTTCATTAAAATAACATAATTGTACTATCATAACTTGGGTTTAGCTACACTTCAAGCGCCAAATTCAAAGGCAATACAGGCCTACAGAACTTCAATTTTTAGTTCCTGTCAAAAAGGCAATCTTCTGCATCACTGGCCTTCCATCATAGATGTTGTATTTAAATATTTTCTACCAATCAGACAAAGGACTCAACTACACTGCAACCATGACATGTTATGTCAAATGAGCTATGAAATGCTAGATCTTCACACATTGCAAGATTCTTTCCAGCATTTCAAGTAGCATTGCAATACATTTATGTTAAAACAACCACACCAAGAAAAACATCCTATCCCCTGAACATATTGTCTGGCCAATTTCTAAAGAAGGTCGTACTTGATCAATCCTACAATAACAAAGACGGACAGACAAAAATTTTTCCAAGGCCTTGCTCCAGTATTTTTTTTTTCCCTCAATAAAATTTTCTTTTCAGAGAATCTGATCAGGGTGGCCAATTGCTATACAAATTAACACAGGCTATGAATCACCTGACTGGCTCTCTTTCATTAAGGCCAACAGACCAGGCTAAGGCCATAGCATCCACAAAAGGATGCATGTAGTATTGCCCTATGCAGAAGCTACTAATGGAATTTTAAGTCCAAAAGATTTCCAGTTGCTCTGTTTAACAACAGCTTACCTACAAGACCGCATTACGTGGAATTAGTCAGATCTTTTATTTTACTTCTTTTCTATCCGTATGTGATGTTTTCAGTGAGAATGTAGGCAAGCCCCTCCTACCAGCAGTATCAGTATAAGAAAGTGAAGGCAGATCGATCAGTTTTAAAACTTAGACTTCTGTCTTTTTTTCTTCAATTAAAAGAATTCCAGCCACCATGCCGTGATGGCAGTAGTGACTAAATCATCAGAATCTTAAATGTAATCAAAAGCTAAACACACTATATAGAACTATCTTTTTCTATGCACTTTTTGTACATCAAGACAAGGTGAAACTTTATTTTCACTTTTCTTCAGAAAGCGAGATCAAGAGTAGCCATCACTGCTTACTTCTTGTGTGATAATTATATAACTTTACATTCTGAAGCCTGCAGGAGTTAAAAAAGGACAAACTAAGCTTAAAGACAGACCTCTGCACAAGAAATTTTTTTCTCACAAGTCTGTGAATGACTGTGGGGGGAAATGATCCAATTAAAAGTGCATGAGGAAATAGTTCTACTACTTACAGTTCAATTTCCACTATGCCTTTCAGGCACCCCTGCTTCACAAACAGACCGACCTACAAAATTAATTTACAAGCTGTTATTGCAAAATAAAATTGATTATCTTACAAGAATACACATTTGTATAATGGAGCTACTTAACAATGTATTTTATTGAAAACTTACAATTAAAAGCAAAATAAAGCACTAACTAAAAATAAAGGAAGACACTATCCTCCACCAGCAGCATTAGAACCTCCTCCACAAGGTAACAATTTCTGATTAACTTCAGCCTCCAAAACTGAACAAATTATAATCAGCAGATCCACAGACAGGAAGAAGCTCTTGTGAATTTGGGGAACAAAGACAAGACTCTGCCAAGTACTTATATAAGAACTGCCAGTTCTAATAGTAAGAAAATACATCATGAGAAGCAAAGAGAAATACCAAAACACAATACTGCCATGCAATCAATTACCATATTCATATTTATGATTGAGCAGCTACAAGAGAGTATGTGCAACCATTTAGGCATCCAGATTCATTGCTCCAAATCTACTCAGAGAAATTGCATCCAACGAGACTACCCAAGAAAGCAAGTGCAAAAAATTTTAAAATTTCAAGATATAAAACTTCCTTCTACAGTGTCAATGCATATCTTGGCAGTAAAAGGTGGAAACAGAGTAGAGCAATCCAAATTCTATTTCAAAGATCAGCGCCACTATGCTTTTTTTTTATGGCATTTTTTCTACCCCACTGTGGATACTTAGCCATCTTCAAATAAAACCTCTGGTCGACTCAGAATGCATTACAATTTAGGTAGTATTTCAAAATTTATACAAGACAGCAAGTAGTTAATTAAAATAACCCCCCTTTGTCTCTGGGCCAGGTCACTCTTCAATTGAGATGCCTTACTTTTTATAAAAGTAAAGCAAATCAAGGAAGAGAGTCTTTTCCCCTATCCTTTCCTTGACAGCACTCTGTATGAAATTCAGATTAATTATGAAAATCACAAAAGCTCATAATTACCTTATCAGCTCGTCCTAGGAAAGAAGGTTTTCCAGCCAGTCCCAGGCAGATAGCACAAACAATGCTTGACTTGCCTGTGCCATTACCACCTACAATCAGGTTCAGGTTGGGCCCTGGATGTACTTCACAGACATTGTATGTTCTGGAAAGCACAACAAGTTTTTGAATTTTAAAACACTACATTACCTTTAAAAACAAAAATGAACTTGCTTAGAAACACTTCATTATTTTATTAAGGAGATACAATTCCTCACTTAGACTCAATCGTGAAATACCCTTTTGTAAGAAAGCCTCAAGAGTGAAAACTAACATTTCACTGAAACACCAAGAAATACATTCTCAACAGCCAGAGTACTCACCAGAACTTTCTTTAAAATCAGTGACTATGAAGAATAAAATCCAGCAATATATGATGATAACTTTATAAATGAACTTATTAGGGTATCATTTAATTTTGTGCATCAAAAAAAGAAAACTGATCATGCAGTAGCTTTCTAGAGTTAACGCATCAGCTCATCCCTAGTGTTCGTTATTTTTCTAACTGCATTAGACATCTTTCATCATGTGCATCCAGAATGCCTATGCAACAGTAACTACGGGAAGAGACCAAACCCACCCATGCAAATTCGTATCAAATTAACACCCTAAATTTATGAAGAATCATTTGATGTTCTTATTCCTGCACTGTGCCAAACACAGAGAGCTGAAGCATTACCACCAAAGGAGGAGTACAAAGCAGTTAATGGCAACACAATATTATAAACCCTATACTTGCGGAAGAGAAGGTATATGAAGCCTTAATGAGGATTTAATTGTCTCTGAGGATTCAATTAAAATCTAACACGTGACTCATTCACTACAATACTGTAGTTTTTCAAGGCTCGAATGGAGCCATAAGCTAATGATCCGACAACTTCCGCTGGTCCAAATACGTCCAAAAATAATGGCATTCGCAGTACAGAGCAGCTGGAAAAAACACGTGCCAAGACCACAAACACTTCACCCTAGCGGGTCTCAAGGCCCATCCCCACCGCTCCACGAGCACCTTCCGCAGCCTCCCCTTCCGCGCACCCGGGGGACAAAGGGCACGCGGCGGCGGCAGGGCCGACAGCCGCCATCACCCCGGGGGAGGCCGCCCGCCACCAGAGGGAAGCGGCACTGCGCTGACGAGCCCTGGGGCTCCTCACCCACACCGCAGCGTCTCCCAGCAAGGCGCCATCTCCAAGGAACGCCGCCTCCCGCGCTCCCTCCTCCGGCCCTCGGGCCCCGCCACCCCGCTCCGCTGCTTCCGCCCCTCTGCGGCGGGGCGCAAGGAGCAGGCCGCGGCCGCTCAAAGGGGAGAAACGCCGCCCGCTCACTCACAGAAAGTTCTTCATTAAGATCCTGACGATGGAACCCAGCACGAAGTGGGGCTTGGACCCGCCACGCTTCACTAGCTTGCCCTTTTCCAGCGCAGTCGCCATGCTCCCCCCAGGCCGCCCTCGCTCCCCGCGGGGCCGAGCCCGCGCCGCGCGCCCGCCCCGGCCGCCGGGGGGCGGGACTGAGCCGCCCCAAAGCCGCTGCTCATTGGCTGCAGCGCGCCGCGCCCGCGCCCATTGGCTGCGGGGCGGGCGCGGCGGGGCGGCCGCTGTTGCCGGGGGCCGCGGCGGGAGCGCCCGGTGCGGTCCGGCCGGGCCGGCTGGTGCCGAGCGCCGCGTTCCGCTGCTCGGGCGGTCCGGACACCGCCACACTCCCTGCCGACGTCTATGAGCGGCTGGGCGTGTTTAGTTTGGAGAAAACTGAGAGGGAATCTCATTGATGCATACAACTGTCTCAAAGGCGGTTGCCAAGAAAAGGTTGCCAGACTCTGTTCAGTGGTGTCCCGCAGTGGGCATAAAGTAGAGCTCAAGAGCTTTCCTAACAGGACGAGAACCTCCTTACACTGAGGGTGGCAGAGCGCTGTAACAGCCTTCCCCTGGAGGTTGTGGAGTCTCCCTCTCTGGAGGCATTCAAACCCCACCTAGACTCATTCCTGTGTCACTTGCTGTAGATGACCCTGCCTTGGCAGGCTGGGTTGGAATTGATCATCTCCAGATGATCAATTCCAACCCTAACAGTTCTGTGATTCCATGATGCAGGCTACAAAGGGTGAGCCCAGGAGCCAGGAATCCAGGCTGAGGCCTCGGGAGAAGTGGCCCAGACTGAGGAGTGTGGCTGGGGAATGCACCACAACAGACAGCTCGTCCTTTCTTTGAGGTGGCATGAGAGGCAGGTTTCCTCTTTTTCAAAACCTGCGAGGTAGAACAGCGCTCAGTGTGTCTGCCCCACTGCTCTCTCCAGGCTTTGCCCTTACACTGCCGCTCCCTTGGAGCGGTGGGTCTCCTGAGTGGGGGCAGGCACACTGGCAAGCTCTGCTCACACCCAGGCGGACAAAATGCCAGGTTTTAGTACTTGGCTTGAGCTGTCTTTGTGAAACTTCATGACTGTGAAGTTTATATTAAGTTTATTTTGGTGTGACACCATAGTCAGAATACT
Organism: Chloebia gouldiae; assembly: GCA_003676055.1. NCBI lineage: Eukaryota > Metazoa > Chordata > Aves > Passeriformes > Passeridae > Chloebia > Chloebia gouldiae. Next base: position 243,071 of record QUSF01000036.1, on the reverse strand, counting down.
ATTTCATTTACTTTATAAAGACAGAATAACAGTGACATTTTATAACAGTTGTTATTCTTGATTTCTGTTGATGTAAATGAGATCTGAATTTGCTCCTCTTTTTGGAAATTAGTTAGGATAATGATAAAATGAAAACTAATGGGACAATAGTTAAAGAATAAAATCCAAGATTGTGAAAAATGCATATTTTATGATTGGCTTTTCGCAAATATTACAATGAATATTATATGTGTAATGTTAGAAAGTTAGGCTGTATTAATTCTCTTACGTAGTGTGTTAAATGTAGTTTTAGGTTACAACATAATGTTAAAATAGAGAAAGAATTTGGGGGAAGTTTTTTTTCTTTAGGAATGAGATACTTGCTCTGAGGAACACCTAAATCTTCCAAAGGAGAGGAATTTATGGCTTCTTATCAGAAGAAGCTAATTTCTTCAGGCCTTGCTCAGACTCAAACACACCAGGGGATTAGAGGAAACAGTTGACATACAACAGACAGAGTTTCTTGTTTAGAATAGAATGTATGCATAACCATGAAGGATGTATGAATATGCAAGAACTATATTGTTTTAAGGGTGATGCCTTTGTTCACAAGTCATGCTTTTCGTGACTTAGTGTCCGAGAGCATCTGGACGTCCGTAATTCTTTGCTTTTTATTGTCTTGTAATTGTCCTAACTCTAAACTTTATTACTCTAATTGTATTATTATTATTATAACCATTTTATTATGATTAAACTTTTAAAATTTTAAAAACCAAGTGATTGGCGTTTTTCACAAAGATTAAACATAAGGACAGTATTGAACAGGAAGACAATGAAAGGACAAGCTGAGTTCCACTCCAGCACAAAGCTACATTTACAGCAGTCAAATACAAGCCCATTACCTCTTGGGGCATTATAGCTGCTTTTCGACATTTTTTTCATTTCCATTTTACAGATTTTGACACAACTGGGATCAAAGCAATTACTTGTAAGGTCTTTACTAGCTTTTGAAGAAATGTTTAGACATTAAACAGAACTGGTAGGGCAAGTCTCAGAAAAACTGTTCTTTGCCCCAGTGTGATCCTGGTAAAGCTACTGCAGCAGTGAAGAAAAAATAGTAAATAAATATGGATCCAGGTCAGAAATTAATTGCATGAGGAATTTCCCATTTGGACAGAGCTGATAGAATATTTTTTTTTTTTTTATCTCACCATAAAACTGAAGTTTGCCAGTGGAGAAATCTTAATGTACCGTATCCAGTTTTCAAATGTTTTGTAGCCATTCTTTCACTAATCTCTGAATTTCCTATTCTGTGAATTGATATTCATCAGACACTGTAGTAAATGAAAGCCACCTTTCAAATTTTCTCTCTGTACTTTAGTTGCTGCTGCAAAAATGATTGGAAAGGTGATGTTCCCTACTTAGATAAGAATTTAGGTGATTTTTTTGGTTTGGTGTTTTGGTGAGCTTTTCCCCCCACCTTTTTTCTTTGCCTCTCCCCCTCTGCCTCCCCATCAAGGCAATGCCTCACACCTTGTGGATAAGGATTTCCTTCAGTGATACTGATAAAATCACTGTAGCAGTGAGGTCTCTAGAAATCACTCAGTGGACAGCAGGTTAGAATCCTTCATTTAGGTTTTTATTTTATCAGCCTAAATCTGATTACTCTGATGGAGTGAGGCAGAGTTGCATAAATATTTAGAGATAGGAGCCTAACAGTTGTACTTAATGCTTCATTTCATTTACATACAGAGAGAAACCAAGCCTGATTATTTTAACTGCTTCATCTTGTTTTCTGCTTAGATAATTTGAGTTGAATATTGATACCAAAACATACACTTTTCAAAACAACTGTAAAATTGTGTTGGTGTATAGGAAACAGCCCATTATTTCTACTTCCTTTCATTTTTTGAATAATAGCTAGACTAATGTGTTCATAAGCAGCTGACTAGGTAGACTGTAGGTATCTACGATATGCAGATAAGATATCAATTCCTTTGGGCTCTTCCTCAGTGTCCAGGAAACAGAAAATGGCTTCAATCTGTGTGGTTAAATAAATACATGAGTATTGAATGTAATGCATTGAACAATCTCTTAAATTGTTTCTGTCACCAAAATTAAAATTTATGTGAGATGCAAGGACCTAGATCATCCTAGGTACTGTTGATCCTTACATACTGTTAGGAAAAGCATATTCTTAGTTCTGAAAGGAGCAGGATATGGTCGCTGTAAGAATAATTTCTACCACTCAGTGCATAGCTTCCTGCAGCAGTTCAGATTACTTTTTGCTGGCCTTCTTAGGTGATGTGATCCTATCATTTAATTCTCTTCATGTTCAAAATGAATTCAGGCTACTTTATTAGGTTCAGTTCTTTCTCCTTACACTAATCAGTATGAAATCTAGAGCAGAGGAATAAGATGATACTCAAACTTAAATTTTATTAGGAAGTTATAGTAAATTAAAAAAAAATACTTACACACAAATTCATAAAACCTTAAAAAATAACAAGATGTGAATTCAGTTTCCTGTTAATATAAATGCAAGACATCTGTGGTTGGGCAAAGTGTAAGTGCATTCTCTGTGAGTGTACAAACTTATTTAATAAAAAAACAAACAACCAGACTCTCATGACAGAAAACATATGGCTTTAAAGTGTTTAATTTCCTATAATTCCACAGGCCAGCATTTTATGCTGAATTATACTGAACACTAGAAGTGAGTTTGTTATTGACAAATATTTTTGTTATAGTAAAATACACTGTCACAAAAAATTGCCAGCAAAGTATTAAGTTTCCCAGAGAGATTTGTCATTGAGAATAATTGCACTTAACCTGTGGGATAATACTAGTAGCTAAGACTATTTTCTTTGTTATTTCAAAACATTTATAATTTCCTTAACAAAAATCCATTCTATCCCCAACACAAAACATTCACTGAATGCAGATTTAAGATAACACAACACTGGACTTCAATTGTGCAATTTGAATTTCCTCTTTTTACTTACATACCAGAAATGTTAAAAAAAATTTAAAATTAATGATCTGTGCAAAATGGGAAGCCTTTATGTAATAACTGATACCTCATGCAAAAGAGGAAATAATATCAAAAACTTATGGTCTAAGAAGCCCTGAGTCAATAATTTCATTGAAAAGGCAAGGAACATTAGTGCTCCAAATTCTTCCTATGTATTGGTGTGTATTCAAACCAGTCCAGCATTTACTTAAAACATATTTTAAAACAGGAAGTTCGTGCAGTTTCTCACATACAATTCTTCAATGTGCTTCATTCCTTTCAGCAGAATGTATTTAATACTCAATTTCATTTAAGCTGTCAGGATAGCCTGAGGAGAACTGAATTTCTTCCACTTCTGGAATACAAAGAATGAAGAAATACTGTAATTATTTTTATTTTTGTCATATTTAATAATACTTACAGCAGAATTTAATTAGCATGCTGGATTTAAATGGGACTGTCATGTGGTTTTTAAAAAGTTTACAGCCACTTTACTAGCTGAGATTCTGATGATGATCTCACATCCTATTAGATAGTAAAAGTTCTGCACTAACCTCTGCTTGATATTAAATTCAAATGGAGACTCAAGGGAAACATCACCCACCCACAAACAAGCACTGTGAATTTCAGGTGTCTCTAACAAAATATCTTGAAACTTACCCAAACAAGGTCCTGCCTGGAACAGAATATCATCAATAGCAGTGTCACTTCTTATTGACACACCACGGATTGCCTCAAAAATAATCTGTAAAGTAAGACACAAATTTTCATGAATCCACGTGGTGGAAGGACTGAAAAAATAATAGCCATGCAACCTATTCAAGGAATACCCTTTACCCCCTCCCCTGCCCTCCCTTCCCCTCTCCTTTTCCCCTCCCTTTCGCTTTCCCTTCTCCTTAGACAGACCTCTGCCTTTGCATCATCCCTTCTCCTTGCTGCTCCCTTGGAAAGACTACCCTATAAGAAGCTGCCATTTCATCACAGCTCAGTGGTTGTGTCAAATCTGGACAGGGCTACAGACAACTGAAGGAAAAGAAATTGCACAAATGATCCTGAAAAAGCCTTACCACTACTGACAAAAAATGATGGTGTTTAAATTTAAATACTTTGTAATAGCATTTAAGTATGTTTAAAAAAATTGAATTCATAACTATTTTCCTACTTGCAACCTATTCATATCTTTAATAAATCCCTCCCTAACTTCATTTGTAAAAAATTACGTTATTTCATGTTCTTCAGGTATACATTCAGTGCCATGTACATTTTAACATTTTAGTTTATTTTTTTAAAACAATACAAAACTTGGGTTCTAGTACATGGTTCACTTCAATATTCCAAGCTGACTGCTTCTTGCTTGTTTTTCTTACCTGGTAGTTTGTATCACTTTCATATTCTATCAGTCCCCTTAGCCATGAGATGCTTTGTTCCCCTGTCCTCCTCCACAAAGGTATCTCTTCATCATCCCCTTCCTTTTTTAGATAAACACTTAATAATCCAGTCCCAGCTCCATACATATGATAAAAAAATGTCAAGCACTGTTTTCCAGAAGTTCCTCTTAGTGATCTTGAAACTAGGTATGCTCTCTGTCCATAGACCATGTTAGATGCCTCTATATACATGTAGTATCCTTAGAAAGATATAGAAGTAAATATTAGCAAATTAGGATACATTATGTTGGAATGTTCATTATACTCAACATGCTCATTATATTTAAAAAAATACCATGACTGAAGCTATTTTGATAATGATTGATAGACTTTCTGCATTTGTAAACTATAATATTTGAGAAATCGTAATAACTGTGTACTCTAATAATGATGGGTTGAATTCATAAAGCCAAGAGATGATCTAGTCTTTCTAACAAGTTTATAGTATGATTCAGTCTTCAGAGAAAAAGTTATTTTATTATGCTGTCATATGAGCTCTAGGTTTTGATTTTTAACTGAAGGAATCTCTATGCATAGTGAACAACAATGTCTTTGAAATGGATTGCACTAAGTTTGGTACAAATCAGTTCGGGAATTATCCAATACACTGTATGAATTATTGACCTGCAGCAGTAGAGAATCTTCCTTTTCACCTTCTCTCTTGACTGCTGGTCACCACCAAACTACAACCTGGCTTAGAGAGAACATCTTCAGTAGGGGTTTGCACAGAAAATAGGACTCTTAAGTATCACAAGAGACTCTCAAGCATCCACTGGCTGCTGTTGCTGCTCTTAGCATTCCGCCTGTCTCTCTGATCCTTGGGAATTCCCTTTCCCTCTGAAGGCAGTCTCACCCCCAGGACTTGTGGTGACAGGCAGGTAAAAGGACAGACCACAGCAAGGGAGCATTGGGATTGCATGAAGAGTTCCTGCATTATCTGAGTTCACTGTCTCCTGGCAGAGCGCACTTCTCAAAACAGAACAGTTGCTTCATGAAGTGGATGGGATGTGGGGATGCTCCTCAGTCTTGTGACACACATCAGTTTGCTCCAGCTGGTGATATCTGAGTGATGGAATGAGGGGCAGGAATTTGCCTTCCAACAGCTCATGGCCCAAACCCTTAAAACTTGGTTATATCTGTTGAAATACATAGCCACAGGAAAGAATACGAAGGAAGAATATACTACAGCTGCTTTTACACAACAATTGCACTCTGATAGAGATTGATTAATTGGAATTCTGAGACAGCTGCAAGGGTACACTTGGGTATGCTTTAGGCTATGGTTGGTGGTGATAGTTTTCTGTGCATTTATGGTGATGGGGGTCCTACCTACCTAAATACTTGAACTTGCACTAGTGAGCTTGTGGAGCACATTTTCAAGATAAAAGTCTTGTGGGATCTCTTTTATTCTTCATGTTTTCTTTTAAGGTTGAACCCAAAGTTGTTCATGCAGAAGAATCCCAACCACTTGCACAGCTTACTGTTATGAAATGAATTAAGGAATAATCATTCCTTATAATGAGGAATGATTATTGAGTCACAGACAGGCTTAAAAGGCTCTCAGTTGTAAAGTCAAGCTCTCAGCCTCACTTCTCAGAGTACTTAATGATCCACATTAACTGAAAATAGGTCTAAACTCAGTTTCAGGGACCATTCACATAAACTGGAAGTTTGGAAGGAGCTTTTTTTCTGTGGGATCTGGACAGTAATCTTCTTCTTTTATCTCCTAAGGAAAAGGCTACATTGGAACGTGACAACCAAATTATCCACATGGCCTGAAGATAATTCAGATTAAATGTCATATTCTCAAAACCACTCATGACTCCATGCAGAATGTGCTTACTTAATATGATTAGTAACTTTTCTGAAGAGAAGAGTAAAAGCTTTCTCTGTCTTCTGACTTATCATTTAAAATATTTAATTAATACTAACTGTCAATCTCTGTTCTGAAAATTCAATGTGGAACTTAACTCACCTACCCCAGTAGTGTGGTCTCCTTTCGGTCCAGTGTAAGAAGTGGGAGTTGGACCCCTCTTCCTGTGCCAGCTCCCACGACCTCTCTTCTTCTGGGTAAACATACATTCATCTTTTTCAAAAGTGCATTCTCCAGGAGTGGGCAGCAACAAATCTGTAAGGAGAGGATATAGTTTAAAATTTTAAATACATTAGACTGATAAATGGAGAGATTACACAACTAATATACTGCATTTCCTCACTTGCTGACCTCAATTACAGCTACCTGGCAATGCTTACAATAGTCACAAGCTTACACAAGCTACCTTCCAACTGTCATGTAAAATTTAATTTAATTTAATTCTCTTCACATCTTTGGGAAAATCTGTGCCCTAGTCTAGCTCAGTGACTAGGATTCACTAGTCCTAGGATTCTTTAAAACAGCTTATTTGTCTTCACAACAGTGCTTTGGACTAGATTATCTTTTGAGGTCTTTTGGTTTTAATCATTGCATTCAATAGTCTTAGAGGTCTTTTCTAACTTTAGCAATTCAATGATTCTGTAACAGGCTATTATAGGATTACCAGTGTAATTTTTTTCACTGTTTTGGCACCCCAAGCACGCATATAAGTTCCAGCATGTATAACGTGCATAATAAATGAGCCTTGTCAAAGACTGGAGTTTCTGTGAACTGAAATCAATGCCACATTCAGCTCTCCTCTGCTCCTTTGGCACGAGACTCTACTGCAGCCTACAACAGACCACAGAGCTGCAATTACTAGAATTCAATTCTATTAGATCATACAAAAGGTGACACAGTTCAGGTTCATGCCAGGAAGCTTCTGTCAGGTAATGTTAATTTGTCATTCAGAAGTAGATATTTTGAGCTGGCTCCACCTTTCGAAGAGGAGGAAGCCTTGATACCTCTGGGGCATTTTTCAGGCATTTGTTCAGGCTGCCATCAGAGACAAGCCATGGCATGACTGTACACCAGACACCAGTTCTGCACCTTCAGTTCCTTTTCCAATTACTTAAAAATTACAGCAAGGCAAAAGAGACAACTGTTGGAAATAGTTTAGGAAAATGGCATCTTGTTTTGTACATGTGATTTCTCTCTGACTGCATAAAATCCAATCAAAAGAGGTCATTAAAAAGCTATTAGGACCATTGCAAAGGCATGGCTTTATTACAAAGAAGGACAGAATTGTAGATTGTGCCTGCCTCATGAGAATGTTTTTTTTTTAATTAGGCTACAATTATTGTATTGTCAAAACTCATGAAGCCAAAAAAGAGGGAGTTCGGCGAGTTCGGAGAGGTTGGCCTGTGCATGACAAAGGGTAAAGTTTTGCTGAAAACTATTCAGTTCTTCCCACTACAGAGAGAGGCTTGGACTGCTTTTCTCTGTCTTCATCAAATAACTGCAGCTCAGGTGAGGCTGTGCCTTGGCCTTGGACAACCGTACTTCTTGCCTAAAAATAAATTATGCTGTGTTTTGAAAAATACTGCTTTGGGGTCCATTTCTGGCTTTTTAAAGACCATTTGAAAACTACTTTTCACTCAGTTGAACTGTGGGTTTATTTTAAAGCCCTCAAAGGACCATTTACCTATATACAACTGCTCTGGAGTCACTGAAATTTAAGTTAGCTGGTACCCCTGTGAGCAAAAGCTGGTCCTTGCTGGATGTTTGCTACTTTGCAAAAATAGAATTTATGCATTACTTATTGGAAAAAAAGAAAAGACAAGAAACCACAACAGGATGAAGACAGCTGTAGGATAGGCTTGGAAAATGAACTCTTACTCAGAAGGATAGCAGCTGGTGGATGACAAATACATATGGTCTTACCAGCAGCCTGGCAACTTCCCAGGCTCAATGATACATCATCCAGTGCCACAAGTCCACAGTCCCAGAAGCTTTTACACCAGCTAACAAAGACAACCTGCGACACAGGAAGGAAGTTTCAGGCACAAAACCTGGCACTCTTAAGAGTCTGAAATGTTAAGTGTTTTTTCCAAATGCACAGATAATTTTGAAATCTACAGAACAGGAATAATGGATCCACTTTTCCGTGGCACATTCTGCCAATGACTGAAATGTTGATTCCAGTGGGGACTAAATGTATGTTTTCAATCTAAAGAAAATATTTTCTAGCTTTTGTAGGCAAATTATATATATCTGTATGGAATTCCCATTTTACTAGAGTATTTTTTTGTCTGTGAGAAAACATGACTCACTAAGGTTATTGTAGTTTTTTCTTGCACAACACCCAACATGAACAGCTCAAATATCTTCAGCTATCTTATCCTGAAAACTAGGAGGTTTCATCCACGGAAAAATACATTTGGAAGAGTAATGTGGAATGAGGGACAAGAGTGGTTGTGGCAAAGTGCAAAGAATAATAGAGATTAACTGAAACTACTACACAAAATGGGATTATTCATAAATGACTCAGTGCCATGACATTGTAGAGCAGGAGACTTGAAATGCTATGCATAATTCACAGTGTTCATCTGAGTTAGCAAAGATTAATAAAAACATCCAAGATCACGGATTTGAGTAAACATTAATTCTGCCATGGAAAATACAAGTAACTCATGAGTTAGTAAAATAAAATGTAAAGAAACTAAGACTCTCAGTTGCCTTTCTGCCAAAGTTGACACAGATCTCTTTGAATTGCAGAAGACACATTAGGATTTGTTTTGTGAAAACACTGCTGGCAATTTTCTTGGCCTAACTACTTCAAACCATCTGTCTGACCACTGGGGTTAAGACAATAATTTAGGAGGATCTTTTCAAAAAACAATTCCTTTGTATTGAGGTCTATTCTAGTGATTGCAGATGGATTACTGTCACTTCTGACTGTTTAATCTTCTGGACAACATTTCAGTTGCATATTTGAGGTTAAATGCTGACTGACAAGTTTCATATGGGTAAAAAAAAAACATTTAAAAGTTGTTAGATCATTATTTAGTACATTCTTTTTTAGTAGGCTTGGTAACAGCTTCAATATGGTACCTACATGGTATTTTGCCAGTTTGCTTTACTATGTAGTATTTATTGACTCATTTGCTTATAATAACAGTAACTACACCAAAAACTTGGAAGCATGTATGTATTATGCTGCCCAGGGTGGAGCAATTTTTGAAACACTTCCAGTCAGTGCTACCAATTCTGGTTATTATTGATTATCTGTCTTGTAAATTGCCACTGGTATGGAGTTAAAGACTGGCCCTGCACAGAATGTAAAACTGCTCAGCATATGGTGGCCTAAACACCATACTTTTTTTTTTTTTTCTGCCCACTGTAGAACTGTATCTTAGCCTCAAGGTTTAACAGGTAAAAATTTATTTCATACTTTATAAGTTCATTGTCAGCACACGGGGCAATCCTTTAAAAACATTAGCATCTCTTGGAAAAAAAGCATAAAAAAAGCATAAAATAAGGTACTGACATTGGGAGAATATCTTTCACCAGAATTTTAATAAATGCATTCTGGTGAACATTTGTAACGAACTAAAGGTATATTATAGCCCTAAATCCATGAATCTTCAGAAAACCACACATGTAAGGGTGAAGTCAGTCCCCATTTGTGAAATAACATTTCCACACTGTGGAGTCATGTTTTAAGCAATGCTTTAGTACTGACCTCATTGGGAGCAGGATTAAGTTCTTTATTCTTAGATTGCAGTAATTTATTCCATACAAGGTATGTAACTACCCACTGGATCTCAAAGAAAGTCCTCCATTTAAAAAGCATCACAATAATAACTGTGATCTCTCAAAGGCCATTGAACCAGTAATCTTTGTACAACCAAAGGATTGATCTGATTTGGTGACACTTCTAAATGTGTTCAGCTTTTCCATCTGTAGCTTAGGTTTCACTGGTTTTCCATTTGGTTTTTGTGGTGTTGAGAGACACACTGCCAAGAGTACACTCCATAATTTCAGGGATGAAATTATAAAGTCTTCTACTTGGAAGCTTCTGCTTGGGAGTGCAGAGTTTTCAGTGTTGGATATAGCAAATATACTGAAATTGTTCTAGTCTCCTCAGTTTATTTTGTTGTTACATTCTTGATTTAGTTTTAGGCAATGGACTAGAACATTTTTATTCACAGGTCAAATTTATTTACTCTTCTTCTGTTTTAAATATGCTTTTCTTTCAGAAAGCAAAGTATTTGAGTATTTGAACTTTGCCTACCAAGATTTTATCAACTTGGATTTACTCAACTACTCATTTTCACACTTAGTTATATCTCTGAATCCTTCTTACCATCTCGATAGAACTAATGTCAAGTTGCTTTGCATTTGTTCTTGTTTTAAATTAATATATTTGCTAGGTCAATTTTTCCAAAATAAAATCTTATTACTTTTTCTCATGCCTTGCAGAAGATAATAGGGGATTCTTTGTGCTGAGCTTTTTTTGTCATAAAGCATGGCAGATGAACAACACACTGATTGTTTCATACTAGGTAACAGAGATTCCTGGACTCACATGCTATTTTGGACGCTAAATTAAAAATATTATCCAGTGAAGGCAGTTGTTGCCTGTGTTATTGAAAAATAAAACATATCTCTCATGTCTCTTTTTGTTCCAATAACAGGACACAGCTAGGCCATCAGTTTCCTTCCAAACCATTGCCCGAGCTTAGAAGCTGGTTTGTTTATCTTGCAGTGCAGTCCTGCTGTTCAGTCTCGAGGTATCAATAATCCTTTCTTAGCACTTATCCTGGATGATGTGAGGTATGAGTAATGCCAGGTGAAAACGGCCAGTCGAGCAAGCTAAGACACCATATTGTGTTGTGCTGCAGATTCTGGGTGAGGTAGAAGGGATTTTGCATCCTTAGCACTCAGTGACTTTACAAGGAGCTAAAGCTCACATGCATGTAAAGTTAATCTGCTTTTAGAGGAGAAGAAATAGGAGGACATGCAATAAGGTACCTTCAATGTAAGGAGGGATAATGGGGAAGCTTTCTATAGGAGTTTTGGAAGGACCTGGACTGAGAACAGGCGAAAAGGAGATCTGTATATGTTCTGTGTGTTTTCTTTCCTCCTTGTTTATCCCAGAACATATGCATCTTGCTCAATTAGAGAGCAAGATCAGCCAAAAAGAAGAAGAACATGAAAACAGCGCAATCTGGCAATTTAAAAGCAAGCTGTGCCTCTGCATGCAGCAAGGTAATTTATCTTTTCCATCCTATTGAATAATCCTTGGTTTAAGTGACACACTGTAAATCTCTGTAGACCCAAAACCTGGTCTGTCACTTAGACATATTTAAAGTTCAATTTCCGAAAGAAGAAGGACAGTTATAGTGGAGTCTAAGGTGTTTTTTTTTTCAGAGAAGCTACTGTTTTAACTTCCTCACAGTGACACAAAACTCAGTATTACAAAATTAAAAAAGAATTTGAACACTAGAAACAAAAGTGTGACCTGACAGGAAAAAGCAGTCAAGATGTTTTCATACAAGACATGGAGCCTGACTTTTCAGTCAACTATGCTAATAAAGAGTTTACATATAAGCATGTAAGCCAGGGACTGACCACACAAGAGATGGGAAAATCATTCTGACTGTCTCAGGGCTTTTCAATGCAGATATTTTAAGTGTACACCAAATTACTCGTAGCTAGTTTAAATAAAACTAGATTTCAAGTGTCTTGTATTTCTTTGGCCTAAACAGTCAGAAACTCATTTATCAAGAATTCAAGTAAGCTATTAAGCCAAAATTGGACCATTTGCAAGCTTCTGTCATTTACAATAAATTTATTTATGATGGCACTCACCAGGCAAGTTCAATTTCTTGCCATGTAAATACAACAAGCTTCTATGCAAAAATAATGTAATATGAAAGCTTCTACATAAATAATTGGATAACATTGGTAATACGCTTGTGACAGTTGAACAAGTATTTTTGAAAACCTTTCTGTCCAAGTGCAGAAACAAACAATGAAAAAGAAACATAAAGCTAACAAAATAACTTAGTGCCATAGGCTGTTATCCTACATCTCCTCTTGCTGGATTGCACATCCTAGTAGAGAACATTGCCTGCACACAAATATACACATGACACTGATATTCTCATCCATCTCTCACGACCCTCACAGATTTCCACAAATCTACTCTAAGGGCTCTATCCTCATTCCAGCCAAATAGTTTCCTGACCATTAAGGATCAGAGACACAAAAAGAAGATGTGTAATATTTCATGCAACATATCACCTTGCTTAGCAGCTGTGAAGATGCAAGCCACCTAGGCACTGCTTCCTAACCTGAGTAACTTTTTCAGTTTCCAATTATACTGTTTCCATAACCATGTATCAATCACCACAGGAACTGAGGTTCCCATTTAGCAGCACTATCCTACTGTTTCCAAACTCTACCATTCTTATATTAGACAGTCATTTCTGGTGACTGTTCTTCAAAAACTTTTTTCTTTTAAAAGGTAAGGGAAGGAATGACAGGGCTGTCCTATAAAACTGCAGCTCATTCCAGCCTCTTTAGGGTGCATACCTTATTGTGGGAAGACTACATAAAGGTTTTGTTGGAAAAGTACTAAGGAGGAGAAGGATGAGGATGAGGAGGACAAGGAGGACAAGAGCAAGGAGGAGGATGAGGAGGACGAGGAGGAGGACAAGGAGGTGGAAGGTGAGGAGGAGGGGGAGAAGGAGGATGAGGACGAGGAGGACAAGGAGGATGAGGACAAGGAGGAAGATGAGGAGCATGAGGAGGAGGATGAGGATGCCCTCCTTCAGTTGGCACCTGACTGGAGAACTTTGTTTTTCATACTACTGACTTGATCACAGGGATCTAGGTTTTTATTGTTTATCCAAGATTAGTTTAGTCATATACCTATGGCTTTGGTGGACAAGCAGGAAGCACAGATTTCTAGCCAGCAAAGAGAAATAAATGCTAGAATCATTTAACATTGAGCATCACTACAGTGATAATGTGAGAAGAAAGGTCCAAAAACACTCAGATTAAGTACTAGGAAGGCAGCAGGGTGATAATAGATATTTAGGGAAAACAGTAAAAGAAACAAAGCAGCACTAAAGCTTTTGTATCATGTTCAACCCAAAAAAACCTTAAGAACTTACTGAACTGGAGGTCACAACTGGACCACTGTGGTTACAGTCACTGTGAGGTCATTTTCCATGAATGTTTAAATATTTTTTTTTAAATATATATATATACTATTAGCCTTCACAGCATCTTGCAGCAAAGTTTCTCAGTGTTATTCTGAGAAAGGCTTCTCTTTTTTTTTTTTTTTAAACAAGTAAATATTCAAGTGTAACACTGAGGCACTTGACTTTTCTTTCTCAAAATTAGTTATGGAGGATGAGAGAAAGCAAATGGATGAACTCAAGTAAAGAGAGCGAGGAAAAAATGTCAAAGAAGAATAAAAAATACTTAAGGAATGAAAACCCAAAAATGCAGCCACAGCTACTCTGATGAAAGTAGGATGGACTGTTGTGCCAATTATCTTTCTGAGGATTTGATTTTGACCTCTTTGGGAGGTTCACGCAGGTAATATTGCAAAATAGTGCAATATTTTATCAGTAATAATGCAAAAGCTTGCATGATGTATAAAGAACACAAGATGTTTGTTTTCAAAAACCTAAGTTTCAGAATGGCAACCCAAATCTAGCAAGAATGATCAGCATTGATAGAAGCAGACCTGACTGAACTCAAACCTTCATTAATTTAATCTAGGTATTTGGACTTCATTGTGAAGTTACATAAGAGAAATATTTTTCCATGCTGGTGTTTACCACACACATGCACACACACACACACAAAATATTAAAATGTAGATTCCTGCTTCACAGTTCATGTGAGCTTCTCAAGGATGCAAATGATATGTGAAATTTTCTTCCAGTTAGCTCCTACATTTTCCTGACATCTATTGGGATGGAAGATCAATTTCAGTACATTCAATCAACTGAAAATAATCTATATAATTCAAATTTAGGTTTTCATGCTGCCCTTCCATAGAGGCTTATACAATAAACCATGAAGGATTTAAGTGATGCTAAAAATATTAGAATTTTTTTTTGCATTTCTTTCTTTTTACAGTGATTCCCTGTGTACAGCATAAATCATTATACACTGTATTTATATACAATCATAGGTACTCACACCAACTTGGAGAGACAGTGATGCAAGTACAAAGTAGGAAATCAGGATTTTAAGTTCCCTGCCTTCTTACTAACATTATCAGTATGTGTACATACAGTACGTGTGCTCACATGCACACACACACATATATAAATATAAATATATATGGACACAGACACACATATATGTATGTAGGTATAGACATTTATGACTTGCTTAGCTGGATCATACCTACCTAGCCTTTAAAACATTTTATTTTCAAAATGTCATATTAAAGCCAGCTGGCCAGCTTCTCATTTCCTGCTCACAGAACTCAAGCCATCAACTTGTGCCAGACTGCAGTTAGCTAATTCAAAAAGAACTTGCAAAAGCCATTACAGAAACCAAGCAATGAAAATCATCTTTTTATTGTCCTGATGCAAACAAATAGGCTATCAAAACTAAGCTGTATTAGATGGATTTTATATGATTTTCTAAGCTTTGGGAGTAGTATTTATAATAGAAAAAAGATGGAAGATCTGAGTAATTGGTTATTTTACAGCAATTGTTTTCTGGCTTAAAAAATAATTTTGACCTTCAGGACACATTGTCGCTGACTTGACCAGCTGTTAAGGAACTGCCAGGAGACTGCTTACTGTTTCCACACGGGCTGACCCAATCCAAAAGTGGCTCCTGGTATCCAAGAAGATGTTCAGCCAAACTACTGTGCCTACAGCTTCTTACCATCCAAGTCTACATATGATACATCTCAGAAAACAATAACATAGGCGCATCAGTCACTACGTCTGTATTAGAGGAATGGTGGCAGCCCATCTTATTTTGAGACTACCGCTCTCCACTGAAAGACTGTTTTTTACTTGTCTATGACATTGCCAAGACACAATGATCTCAGCTCAGATTTTCCATGCTAGGTCCTTGCTACAGCCTTGTTTTGGAAGATTTAATCCAAAACAGTTCCATCATTTCTGAGAACAAGGTTAGGAAAAAGAGTTTATTTTGCCCCTATTATTAAACAAAAAAATTCTGTGAAAATCTTGAGCAGTCCAAGGCTTTGGAATAGGAGCAGAAAAGTGTCAAGAGTCTAATTTTTATGCCAGTGCTATCTTTTCTGTCAAGTCATTAGTTTTTGAGAAACTAGAATTTGTAAGAAATGGGATAAGCAGGGCAAACAGAATGGAACATGAGTAATAATACAGGGAAAAATTTGGATTGTCCAGATCTGAGAGTAAGATGAGGATTAGGATGAGGGGCAGAGAGGTGGTTCATTGCCTGTGGGACAGGTTAGATAAAATAACGATGGCTCAGTGAGGACACAAGAAACACAAGGACAGGTCGCAGAAGACAAGACAAGAGTGTGTCATGTGTCTAGACACTACAGAGCCAGAAGTGTAATCTCTTACTTGCTGGTCCCCACCACTCCTTTCTACCAGGCAAAATATGCTATTCTGCACCTCCACAGCTGCCCTACATTGAAATAAGTGGGTTTTGCCAGCCATTTCACTATGTGCTAGGCAGACACATCTTCACAGATAACTAACCTGAGTGTTTACACAGTGCCACACAGTAATACTTCATTTCCTTCTGTTGCCTTGGAAAAGAAGAAACAAACAAAATAAAGCATGAAAAGACTTTAAAAAGTATTAAGGTTGAAGAGCTGGATGTGAGATTGCAAAGAAAAGCCGGAATCAAGTTCACTGTGCAACTTCATTTGACCCTGCTTCTAAATACTACAAGCAGATAGGCTGTAACTACATCAGGTTTTCATCCACTGCCTTAAGTAGACATGCTTAAATGTTGGCAATATTTGTCTTTTTTATGCCATTTTCCCATCTGTAAACACACCTTGATGTACTTTTCCATTTAATATGTTTCAGAACTTCACCCATTTTCTTCTGTTTGTCTAAGGAAAACTTTATAAACTGACCCCCCTGACAAATACATAGTTATTTAACTAAGGGGTGACTGAAGTATGTTTTGCTGAACACATGCTGACTTCTAAAGCCCAATAAGTCTCCCAATATTTTGTGATATTTGAGGAATGCTTCCTTATCAGAAACATTTTGCAACTTGTTTTCATGGGAAGGAAGACTTTCACAAGACCTGAAGCACCCAGAGAAGGTTTTTGAGAATTGCAAGGGGCCAATAAACCATGCTGCAGAGCATGGTTTTTCTCCCACTCCTACACATCTTCAGGCTCAGCAGCAAGCTTCTTCATAACTGTTTTACATATTCTGACTTCTAGGAAAACAAAAATTGTTCTTCACAAATTCATGCTGGAAAAGATTTTCCATGTAAATGATGCTAAAAATCTGCCACCTCCAAGGCTGTCAACCAGTGTAACAGTCATGCTCAGATGTCATCACCACTCCTGCAGTTGATTATGCTACATTAGCTACTAAACCCTTCCAGAAGTAATAAAGAAATACCTAAACAGTACATGACACAAGTAAATTATAAGCTTGCCATTTTAACTTCTCTGCAAGGATCTTGGGATGATACTATGAGAAGCTTTTCTAGTATGCACTTGCTGAGCACTAATAAAATTATTTTTTTATTCTCTAACACTTGAAAGGGAACTACAAATTATATTATATTTTATGGATAAAGTACATTAAAAAACCCATTGAAACTTTAAGGTATCACGTATCTGACAGAAAACACTGTCCAACAGCTAGGACTGAAATTTTAAATGTAAATTTGCCTCTCAACACAATTAGGTACCTCATTTTTGGTGACCTTCTATAGTCAGTAACTACTGTTATTTCAAAACCTAATTTGTAGTGGACTAAATATTTAAGATGTTTGTCTTTAATTTAGAAATACTTAGAGCTGCAAGACAAGCTTCCATTCTTATGTTCATCATATTATCACATGTATCATCTATTACCAACATGTAGTGATCCATCTCATTCTCCGCAGACAACTCACTGATAGTGCAAATCTGTTACAGAAATCAGGATAAATACAGAAGTAGCACTTATAGAAAAAAGCGTGGAGATGAGGAATTACAATGGCTTAAAGACTTACCCAGGAGGTGGTGTCAAGTACCAAGGTGTTATTAATTTCCTGAGATAACATAATGATCTCTCCAACAAGACACTGCTAATTCTTCAAGTCCATTGCTCTCATTTACACTGACTTCTGGTTTCATATTGTAACCCAGCAGATGGGTTTAGGGAAGTAGGATGAGCTCCCCATTTTGACCAGAACTTGCCAGTACTTTTAGATTAATTAAAATCTGCAATTGAGTGTGATAATGATATGACTTACATAGCAAACAGGCAAACAAAAATGAGAGGATGTGGAGCATGCTGAGAAACCAAGACACAAGTGGGTTTTGTTAGAGCTTCTCTGGTGAAGTCTCCAGCTAATTCACTTTGCAGGTATAGCTCACTTAGGATGAATCCCTGTATAACAAAGAACTCTGAGAAGGCAAGGAAAATCTCCTCTCAGAATTCAGCAGATTTGAAGAATTGGCTCTTACCTTGCAAGGCATAGGCTTCTTGAAGGAGATTTCAGCTTGAGTCCAAACTCCCTTTGGAGAGTCCAAGACAGACCAGATTTTCTCTTGAACAACATGATTCTCCTCAAAGATATAAACTGCAAGAATGCCACTCATCTTGAAAAACCCATATAAGGCGTAATAAAAACGCAGACAAAATTGCAAGTTTCCTGGCAGGATTGGGCCATACAGACGTCCAATGTACCCAGGCTGTGATGTAAACTTTGTGTTTGCCAACAAGTAATAGCCTGCAAGACAGCATAATTATTGTATTTAATATGGTATTAGCACAGCTGATTTGCTATTAAAGCAGTTTCTGTTATTGCATCAGACTTGGGTTATAAAACAGTTCCAATTGGCAAGAAATAGATTATCACACTCTGACAGGAAATAACATTTTTTTTCCAAAAGCATCCTGTCTGCTTCTAGCTAAAGTGGCACAAGTTTAGTGGCACTAGCTAAGTTACCAGACATAAGCACTTATCAAATTTATCCTGAAAAATTCCCTGGCTTGCTAGCCTCACTGGAAAACTAGCCTTTTCAGGGTTACCACTGTGAGACAAAAAAAGGAGGCTGGAGCACAAGGCCTGTTATTCCCTACACCAAGTATAAAGAATTGAGACCTTAGTGCATATGATTAATAATCATGAATACACAGAGAGATGTCTGAATTTCAGAACTTATTAATAGTCTTTTCACCATGTGGTTTCACTATACAATATTTATGTTTTCCCTTAAAAAAGCCAACTATCTTAACCCTAGAAGAGCAAAAAGGCCAGTTTTCCTCTCTAAAAGCAATGCATTAACTATTATTACATTTACTTCCCTATTTTTTTTATTCATCCCTCCAGCAACTACAGAGCAGTATAGTGAGGACACTCTGATTTATGGCCCTGCCTGACTATTCAATAGGTGACCTTCCTACACTACACATGGGGAAGCACAGCCAGAGTTCCAGAAAGGACCAAGCTGTGAACACTGATTTTTAATGGCAGAGAGTTGCACTGAGGTAAGCTAATCATTGTGCCAGTGATATTACTTAACAGAGTGAGCAACGATACAATAGGATAACCTTTTTCACAACATTTATATATAGTTTGACTCTTCTAGGAAAAAGCAGTTTTGATTCACCAAATCCAGTAGTGTGGTCTCCTGCTCTATACACATTGCGCTTCACTTTCACTCTGCTCCATCCTGGGCCATCTTTGTGATCTTGGTAAAAATTACACAGATCTTCCTCAAAATTGCAGCCTGCATTGGCAGGATTGAAAATTGTTCCTAAAAGAAATATGCATAGGTTCTGTTAGGATGAGTACAGTGTGATAAGCATAGGTGTGATACAGAAGGATGCCAAAGCAGACTTTGGTTCGTCTTGCTTTACTTTACTGAAAATAAGCATGTGAAAAGATGTTACACAGTGCACAGCCATGATGAAATCAAACTATCAAATTTCTATTGCAAGTTGTTCTTATATTCTTATAATTTTTGCAGAAGCCAGAAGACACCCTGCTTCATAGCCCCCCTAAAACACAAATGAGCTCCAGATATTAAGACTAGATTCTTCCTTCAGGATAGATAATTCATAAGGACATTTAGACCATTTGTTTTCATCTGCTCCTTCATTCAAAAGACTATTAGGACAAAATGAGTGTCCGTGTGCCTGTGTGTGCACTGAACATCAACATTTCGTATTTTTTTTAAAGAGCACTTATTAAAAATCCTTTCCATAGTTAGGTGTAACATGTGCATGCTGTAAGTAGGTAAGCAAAATAATTTTAGTTCCTGTACCACCTCATGGCAACCTTGCTCTGGAGCTTGCCTCACACAGTGCTAACACTGCAGTGAAGAAAACTGAACCATTTATAGTAAAGTTGATTAAAAGCAAAACTAAGACCCTCCCCAGCCCTGCAGATTGCTCTCTGAAAAAAAAGTGATGCTGCTGTATAGGCCATGCTAGTAAGTAAAACATTTCTACTCCTTCAAAGGCCTCGCCAGTCCCTTATAGAAGGTGCTAGGGCAAGGAAAGGCACAACCCAAAGCTATCATGCAAATTTTGGCTTTGCCAGGAGCCCAGACACAGGACATTGTATACATCACTTTACAGCAGCATAGATGGCCTTTCTTCATGGAGATGAAGAGAGCTTTTTCACCAGTGGCAGGTACACAGGCAATTAGCTTTAGTAGAACAAAAATTGTGATTTTGGAGTGATGCCTGAGGTCTTTTCAGTCTTAGGCCAAATCTAAGCCCTCCTATGTGTCTTAACTCTTCCTGCAGCCATGGCCTCCCACTTCTGCTTTCCTAGTTAAAGAAAAGACAGGTGCAACACTACCATGCGGCATCAAACCCATATTTTGGGTTTAAACTCATCCTTTGCTGAGCAAGTTTAGCACTCTGGTACCTTTTTCTCCATTTGGCTAACATCAAGACTTCTGTTGAGCAAAACTTCCAGAAAAAAAAAACCAAAACTTAGTGCTGCTATATATACTGCTATGGCCAAATACAAGGAGAATGGAGAGCTCTTGCTTTTTAACATCTCTACTCAGAAGAATTGAAGATGACAATAATTGATAAATCTGAAGGATCAAACAGTTTAAGTTTTATTTCAACAAAGTATAAAGCAAAAAATTTGCTTTTATTTCTCAAACAAAAAAAAAAACCCCAAACAACCATAAAATCAACATTTAAAACCAAAGTTAGTAGGCGAAGTTCTAGATGAACCTATAATATTCAGAACAGATTCTGATTCATTCAGATTAGATCTGATTAGATCATCCATTCATTTAGATCTGAACTTCAGCCATTGAGGCAGAAAATGCTACAAAATTTATCCAATTTCTCAACAGATATAACTTATCTGAAAATTAAAATGGAAAAACAGATAAGCAGCTCCAACCCCATGAAAACTGCAAGCATAATTTAGGACTTTTGTTGCAAAATAAAGCAAATACCAAAAAGTTATTGAGGAGATAATGAAATAATGGATTTACTCAGCCAGGAGATGTGGATTATTAATAATTAATGAATTTGGAATCTACCTCCTTCAGCAGTGATACTTCAGCAGTGGAGGCAGAGCTAGCAGATGGTCTGAGATAAAAAAGGGGGAAAACCAGCCTCTTTTTCATTGATGGCTTTAAAGAATTTGCAAAAATATTCAAACTTCTGACCAAAGGAATAGATGGCATCAGTGGGAAACCACTAATCTACTTCTGGCTAGTGTATAGTGCCACAGTAAAACCTCAGCAACCAGCTACTTTAAGAGGCTGCCTTCACAAATGACAAAGTTCTTTGTCCCAAGTGCCTCTATATCAGAGGTCACAGGGATTCAAGTGGTGTCTGATGTTGTGAAAACCTAACAAATACCCAAAAAACACACCCTGCCTGAGATGAGTAATACCTCCTGGAAGAGTGAAGACAGGGAGACAAGGCTCATGTTTTGGCTCTGAAGAACACCTCAGGGCATGTGGCATGAAGAATGCCTATACTGCCATTAATGAAAAGCCTAGTCCATCTTCTTCCTCATACCACCACACCTAGGAAAGTCCATCATCTCTTTCTTTGACAAGCCTGCAAGCAGCAATTTCTCAAAACCCATAGTGCAGTGATGCAAATGCAGCATTCAGTCCAGCACTCCAGGTGCAGAACCCTGAGGGAAGGTCTTTGGAAAGAAGCATTAAGAATTGGTTTCTGAAAAATTGAATGGCACTGGTGTTACTTGCTGTTATGTCTTCTGAAAGAAAAGGAGCCCAGTGGCGCTAGTCAGTTGAGAAGGTAGCACCAAAATTGCAAATACTGACAGTTCTGAGGAGCAAGGCAGAGGGGGAAAACAAGAGAGGTAAATAGCAGCAAGAGCTCATCATACCTGTCTGATTGCTGCAGTAAACCGGAGAGAAAGAGATGTCATCAAGGGCAACATAACCTCCCTTGGCGCTGTTGAAAGCAACTTCAAATATTACCTAGAAATTATAATAAGTTGTTATTTGTCTGCCATATAGTCAGCAATAATTTTGGTACACATCTTTGAAATACAGAATTCTGACTGAATGTCCCAGACAGATTCCAGCACATCTCATACAGTGCTGCAAGTGTTGGGACTAATTAAATGATATCACTTATTAGGGATAAAAATCAGAGCCTAACGTTAGCACTAGATCATTGCTCACTCAAGGTCAAGGAAAAACCAAAAGGAATATAGCTCTTCTTCTGCTTTATGAAGCACCACTTTTAAAGATGCATAAGGCTTCTGCCGTTGTATTATACAATACCACTATTCACAATCATCAGTTCATACTGACTAGCACTCCAGTTTTATCTAGAATCTGTCTGGATCAAGAGCTAAAACCCCCTATGTTCATTATTCCGCGACAAGTTTTCTGTAAATATTCTCAGACATTAAACCTGTGACTTGACATTAGCTGTCAGGGAAGATTTCCTGTACAGAATTTATTTAAAAAGCAGAAAAGCTATTGCTGTGTTTTGTTTACCACAAAGATCAAACAATGTATTGTATTCAGTCATTCCCAGGGGAAATAATTTCCTCAAGTAAGTGAAGGACCATCCATAATTCTTGAGGAAGTGTCTTAAAATTTCTGTTAAGTATCAAAGGTCTGAGATACAGGAAAACTTTGAGAGCCACCCCCAGGGACAAAGCAAGGAAATAAGGACAAATCTCAGAGTGAGATTCTTTTCAGTGAAAGCAATGCCTGTGATGTTTTGCCTCAGGATGGGAGGCAAACTAGGAGAGCTAGTGAAAGAATCCTGAACAATCTCCTTGAGCCAGATGAAACAAAGAGGAAGGCCCTCTTGAAGCAACCAAAGAATTTATGTATTGAGGTTTAATACTATTTCTATAAAACCATCTCTGAAATAATTGCTGTTAAGTTACACAGAAATTCCTTGAGCAGATTAAAGGCCTGTCTAGACCAGTGTCTTTTTTTCCAGCAGAGAGCACCTACAGAAAAAACTGAAGACAATGACAGGCTTTCAGTTCTTCTTCTCTTACATTATATTCCTGATGGATTCTTCCTTTCCCATTAGTTTTTCTGACCAGTTTTTTTATCTTAATAATGGTATCTACAGTACATTGTGGAAGTGAGTTCTATGGTTGAATTATGTATGAAAAGACCCTCTGTTCATTTTATTTTTAAATTGTTACATGGCAACTAAGAATTTGGAACAGCAATGTAAATTTTGAGAAACAGGGAACAGTTAATCTTTTCTGTGTCCTTCATGACTTATAAGAACCTCTAACATATTATGCTTCCATCTTTTTTTGTAATGACTGAAAAGTGTAATTTCATTGATGTAACTTCTGCATACTTTTAATTGTCTGCATTTCCCTCTTGGACAATATTTTTTAATCTTTTTTTAATCTTCTTAAATTTTTTTTTGTTTTTTTGGGGTTTTTTTGGTTTTTGGTTTTTTTTTTTTTTTACTGAGAGAGTTAAGTTGCATACCCTGGTGAACATAAGGTTTCCCTGTGCATTTACCCAGTGGTACAACATCCTGTGTTTTGCTATTTATTCCCGAATGGATAGCTTCCAACGTTCTGGATGTATTTTTGAATGCCACCAGGAAATGAGAGGATATATTCACAAACTCAACAACAGTATTGCCAAGCTCTAAGTGACAATTAATTAATTTCCATTGATAGTACTAGGGCTGAGTTTCTATTTATGTAAATTTAGTTTCTATTAAATGAATCAGTAATTCACTTACCATTCTGTAATATGAAGCATTCTGAGAGCTGCCTTCCTTTCTTGTGAAGACTGATGGTTTAAATGGATTATCACTGACTTTACAGAGTGAAAGGCCTACATAGCATCTCATGAAAATTAGCTTTGCCCCTAATAATTTCTGGAAATCTACAGGTTTATGGTGAATTAGCAAATAATGTAGGTAGAATTAAAGCAAGTAGAATTTATTTGTAATCCATGTATTAGAAGTATACATGTACAGAGAGAGTATATGTGTCTATATATATAAAAATTACATATATATGTATAAAATACACATTTAAGTACATATCTATGTATATAATATACATACACTGTTTATTTTAGTCTTCTAAGTTTGGGGTATTTTTTAGAAAACACTAGAGAATAAAATATTCCATTTTTTCTGATACTCTTGAAAGTCATTATAATAACCATCAAGAACTGTCTTTCACATTTAAGGACTATTGTGCTTAGGACGCAAGTTTGAACTTTCTCTCATGAAATGCAGGATCTAAGGTGGAGAATAGGCCTCAAATATTTTTTTAAATTTTTCTTATGCAGTATTTTTCTTATGCATTATTTCACAATACTCAACATCCTCAAAAATGGATCACAGAGTCACAGAAACAAGGCACTGAGAGAACCTTGATATTATTCAGCAACTAAAAGTCCTCCCATCAGTCAGAGTCTACAACCTCTCAAGATACTCTGATCAAGCACTAAATGACCTGGGATCAAAATGAAGCATGAGTGTGTAAAGTGATCCCTCCTTGACCTTTATGCAAAGGGTAAAGGAAATCACAGATCACCACCATCTTCACAGCCATCTTTCAGATACTAGATGGTCCCTGCTATGTTCCTGGCTTGGCCTGAGTTGGCAATCATGTCTGAGGCAACCTGGAAGTCACAGCTGGACTATGCAGGAAGGATTGCTTTACCTCCATGGGATACGGCGCATTGAAGTCAACTTCTGCCAGTGCCCAGTCTGCATTCAGTGCACTGTCTGTCTTCCAGATCTCTTCGTAAAAGCCACTCATGTCTCTTAGGTAAACAGTAAAAACAATGCTGCTTTCCTGCTTAAGTTGATAATAAAAAGATAAGCAGCCAGATATTGGGGCTGTGGTCTTTGGTGAGATTAGCTGGGCCACTTCCTGAAAATGTTTGACATAAACAGAGTCCACATACATGTAGTGACCTAGAAACAGAAAAACGTTTGGTATAAGGACACTCTTTAAAGAACACCACGTACAAGAAGTCTTAGCAGATGAACAAGGGCTAGACATATATACCTATGAGCAACAATGGTTGCTTCCTAGAAAATTTTAGTAATTTTAAAACATTTTTTCCCTCTGTTTTCCTCGTCTATGCAACCCAAAATTGTTTGGCTAAGATACCACTGGGAAAATAGTCAGTCTCAGCTCTTTCCTAAGTCTTTATTATTATTAGAAATAATATATTTATCTATATTTGAAACATAATAAACTCTAAACTTTGGGAGCCATTCATAA
Source organism: Chloebia gouldiae (assembly GCA_003676055.1). Lineage (NCBI taxonomy): Eukaryota > Metazoa > Chordata > Aves > Passeriformes > Passeridae > Chloebia > Chloebia gouldiae. The sequence continues at coordinate 217,867 of QUSF01000036.1, read as the reverse complement.
ATGGAAAAATATGCAACAACTGTATAAACTCCCTGCTTCCCAATAGCTCAGTATAGTATTTAGACTCTTGTAAGTGCAACTTTTACTGAAGCAATCCAAGTAAATGAACAAGATTATAAGCCATGTGTTTTGTCATCTTTTACACTGCAGTTGATTTAATATATCAAATTATTGTCGAATAGCTTTTAGTCTTTACATATCTGCTCAGTGTGTCTAGGATTTGGTTTACAAATGTCTTGTTTTTACTGCATGGACTGGAGTTTTTATGTAAAATCCTTAAAGAAGATTTTTGGGAGATGTTAATGAACAGAAAAATGCCTTCATTTGTGGATGATGGGAGAGTATCTTTCCATCATGAATATAAGCCAATATGACCTGCAGGATTTTCTAAGGGTACAATTTCTAATTCTTTGATTTTGGGAGTGCTATCTCTACTTAAACCGGACACATCCATGTTCACAAACATGCTATGCATTGTAGTTTTTCTTCTTCTGCACTCCCAGAAGCACAGCAACAAACAGTATTTGGTGAACAAAAAATGGCTCTTCACAAGTAGAAAGCCTGGAAGATAGAAACATCAGACTGGAGGGTACTTCAGCATGACCATTGCAAACTGTGCCATTCTGTTTCAGTGGGCACCACTACATTATTACCACACAGCAGCCTCAGACCTTCAGATATCACTTCTTGCTTCACTGTGGTAGAAGGAGAAGAAAGGACTTGCTTGGCTCTGGGTCTCCTCCAGATTGCCCAATGCCAGTGATAGATGACTTCAGCAATTCTTGCCTGCAAGATTCTCAGCTTCACTTCTGTTTCGCAGTTTTAGCACATCTCATAGCTTAGCTACAATCTCCCTGGATGATGCAACTTCGCAACATAATTCTTGCAAAAAGAAGGCTCTTCCATGATTTTAGGCTTCTTGAAGACTTCTCAGTAAATGCTCAGCAGTGAGGGCTTGGTGTGAAATAGAAATGCTGTGGCTACAAGAAAACACATCCCTCCCTGGGATGCACTGGGAGCACGGGGAGCATTTCCTGTCACAGTGCTTATTTAATAGGCTGATCCACTGTCTGCTGTTGTAGTTGTGGTGAGTTTAAACTTCCATCAAAATTTTACCAGCATTTCAGTGCCAGGGGGTGACGCAGGGTTGGAGAGATACTCTGCACTCAACTCACACAATTGTGAAGTAAATAAAAAGGCACAGTGGCATGAGTTAAGGAAAGAGGATCAACCCTGCTTTTCATGAGATGTGATTCCTTGCACTGCCACAAGCATCATGCCAACCAAGACACACAGTGTGCAGCACCAGTCCCATGTCCTGACCATCACCTGCTGTGGTACTTTGTGCAAAGGTGAAATTACCCCACAACCTTCTTCACAGCTGTGTAAAAATCTCTTTCCTGAGCAAGGTGTCCAGGACAAACATTTCATACCAGTCAGGTGCAGAAATTCCAATAATTCTTCCCAGCCTTATGTCTCTGAGGAGGCTGTACTAACAGTTCTGCATTTGACTAAGAGAACCAAAACTTCTAAACTGTACTATTTCACCCAAGATTCTCCAAGCATGTTATAATAACTTAGTTTTCCTACTCAATTTTTTCAGTAGCCATTGGAAAGAAAACTCCTTCCAGATGTACTGACCAGCAGTACAAGAATTTAAAACTTACTGTGGCCCATACATTTAGAATACACAGAAAGTTGAATTTTCCAGCTCTCACATCCAAAATTTTACTCGTACCTCTGAGTACTTTTGAATCCTAGCAAAGAGTGTAACAACCTTTTTATAAAGCTTACAGACACTTTAGTGTGAACTTCTGCAAAATCCCCCAACCTTTCTAATCCTTTTATTTCCCCATAAATCACTCTTACCATCCCCACTCCAACCCCACAAGGGAAAGAACTCACATAATAATAATTCGCAGTATGAAAGTCATACATGAATCACAGACTCAGATTTTCCCACTATATTTCTGCTCTACATGTGTTGCTTACCCAGTGCACTGTTAAGTGTGTGGTCTTTGGGCAGGATAGACTGAGAATTCCGAATGTTCCCTCCACCAACAAACCAGTTGACGTTAGGATTCCAGCGGTTCACATAGCCACAAAGATGGTTTTCTTCAAAGTCACATTCTGCAATTGCAGACACCACCAGCTGAGTGCAAACATTTTCATTACAGAAATAGGAAGAGCAAATTGCTAAGCACTGGCCTCACTTCACATATGGCAGAGCAGATAATGCCTGTATTTATAGAACAGGACATAGCATTTAAGTGCTCATAATAGAAGAAAACCTATTCAAAATGTTGGTAATTTTTTGATAAAATTTTCATTTTCAACCTCTTTGGACCAATCTGTCTTTTCATCATTTGCCAGGATAGTACTGCTGTAATTTAGAACCAAATAAAGCAGATTTAAACATACCATCTCCTTATAGTAAATAGTCAAAGCAGAACTTTTACTTGCAAATCAGGGATGGCCAGGAGCAAAGCAGGATAAGCATTTCGTAACAGTAATGCAAGTGCTTTGTCTCCTTCACAGAGCCAAAGATTTGTGACAACTTGGTTTGATTCCACCAGAGCTCTCCAGAAATGTGAAGATCTCCCAGCCTCCTAGACACTGGAATTTTTGAACTTCATTAAAAGTTTTTAGCAAATATCATGAGGAAATGGCAGTAAGTGTAAATATAGTGACACTTGTAAGGCAGCCATGAGCAAGCAGAGAGCTGAAACAGTCTTGTAGCTGTTGTCTAGTATTTGGAGCAGTGCAAAGCTTTTTAAAATATAAGTTGTTCCTGCTTGAAAAAGAAATAGATTTGGAATTATATATAATATTTGCGTATATATATATATGTATATATATATATATATATATATATATATATATATATATATATATATATCACAGAGATTGATGAAAAAAAACCCACTTACTAGTTTGTGCACTCTTAGCTTAAAAATTATCTGTATTGAATATGTACTTTTCAATTATGAAAAAGCCATTGTCTTTTTTTTTAAGCCAGACCTTCCATCCACTTTAAAACTGTCAACAAGGCATTCTCTTCTATGCAGAGAATATGAGGGTTGAGTGAAGAGTACTTACCAATACAATATCCAGAAGTTATTTTGATTTCAAAAACTGCTATACTGGTGGATTTATCTTGTCCAATTTCACCTTCCAGTACCAGCTGCACAATATAAACCAAACTGTCAATTTTAGGATTTCATTAGTTTGAATATTTAAACAGGATAAACAGGAGAACAAATTAAATGTTTCTTGGGGAACCATCATCTTTACAGTCAGGCGCGCTTTTGCTGAAAGAGCTTGGCAGAATGTATTAAAGATGGAGCCAGTGCTCTTTAACCACAGAAGACATGCTGAAGAACAATGAGACAATGCAAAAAAATTCCACACTTCATTTGAGAGTATGGAATTCCATATTCCTCAGCTGTGGTTATACAAGATGCTGTTGTGAGTGATGGATGGTTTCTGGATAGAAATACTCTTCTGTCAGCATGTGACTCCCTCCAGAAAGGCACAGAGGGCAGGAATAAGTGAGAACAGCTGCAGACCCAGGACCTGGGGGTTCCCATATCTGCCATATGGCACCAGCAGCTCTGCAGGGGTACCAGGAGATGAAGCATCCTCATGGCAGGGCTCAGCTGGGCACGTGTCCTCATGAGCTGCTCCACGCAGTTGCTGGTCAGAGCACTGCCTTGTGCCAGCTCTGCTCATGGGTGCTAGGGACAGAGGGCTCAGCTGACTTGTGCTGCCAGCCTTAGACGTGAAAGCCACGAATAGGGCTCAAAATAAATTTGCAAAAATTAAAAAAAGAAGTTTGCACAGCCAAACATATGCCCAACCAGAAAGCCTGTGGCACATTCTAAAACTGGGCTTACCTTATACTTGTTTGTGCCATTCATTAAATCTAAGCTAGCTATGAGCCAGCTGTCTGATGGCTCCTTGGTTGACCACAGCAAACGATCAAAACTTTCTCCTTCCTGCCTGAGGTACAGGTTGAGCCTGGCAGGATCAGGTGAGGTGTCTGAAGTTGTCGCTATCTGATAGATCAGTCTGACACAGCTCCATTCCTCAGAGTACAGATCAGGGCTGGACAGCACTGCCTTCTCACCCTCATAAGACGTATCCACAGAAATGTAATGTCCTGGGAACAGACACACACACAGGACAATAAATGTCAGAGACTTTGCTTTTGCATCCCTGGAGAAAAGTATTTATTTAGGAAGGAATGGTAATTCTGGGACTAGGTCAGGAGGCTGAGACCACCACTCCTCTGGTAAGTCACTTAACCTTTTGATATCCTACTGTACTCAGACAAATGTGACTTCACAAGTCTCCCATCATGTTTAAACACAATTTTTAAATTACTGGAAATTTTGAGACAAGATTATTTTATCTTTCCTCAACATTTTATTTATTTTTACTTAATGCAAATTATTAAGTAGTACCGTTTGGAACTAATAGCTGTAGATAGACTATTTCATTGACAAGACAATTTGCACACAGAGAAATATTTTGCAGTAATATTTAGTTGTTTTATAGATCAAAAATTTTTATTTTCATGTAGGTTTAAAAGCAATACATAAAATGAGACATTGCAGATAAAAACTCCCAAAGCACCTCTGGTTTCAAAAACTATAAAGACACTTCTAAGTAGTAAAATTAACATGTTCAAGTCTGTTGATTAAAAAAAATTGCAAAATGTAAAGCAACACCTAAACACAGCAGCAGTCCAAGATTATTTTTAAATTACTCTCTGGGGCAAGGTCTAAAACTGCCTTCCATATAAAAATGCAAGAGTGCAATGACAAGTCAAAAGTACATGAGGAGGCAAAAAAAGTGCTAAAGAAACAATGTGTAGAAAAATGAGGTAACAGTAAATAAATTCTACTGAAGCGTAAGCATGGTCCTGAAAGCTCTACTAAGACATCAAAACCAAGATCAGAAGAGTAAAACGGACTACAGGAGTCACAGAAACATGAAATGCAATGCCAGAAAGAAGTGATACAAAAAATAAACTTAAAAATAAATTTTAAAAATGCAAAACAGCACAAAACAAAACAGTAAGACAAACTAGGACACCCATGTCTGAAATGTTATCCAATAGATTATCAGGAAAATGATGATGCTAACCTAATGTCAATGTACATTAAACAAATCCCATTTCTGATACTAATTCTCATCACCAGAGCTGCAAGTATGAGTTAAAAGTGCTGTGTCAAATTAGCCCTTTACTCAGCAGCACATCACACTTTCCAGAGAATATACTTGTTCTTTAATCTCCTCTCACTTGACCACAGAGCTTGTCAGTTTCCATGCATATGTAAATACTTGGGTAACTCAAAAATGTCAGCAGCCACACTGATGTTAAATACATTGCTTGCCTCTGAGGCACAAAAAATCCCCTCCCAAATCCTGCCTGAACCCTCCCAGTCTACCAAGACACCCTGGGGTTGATTCCCAGAAGCTCCCTTGTTGCCTTTTGAAAAGTATTCCCTCTAAAGGAAAATAAACCATGGGCATGGAGGGTCACCAACCCCTCAAGGCAAAGCACATGTGTAGATCTGCTTTATGAGGTTCCCACAATCTTCTCCCATAGATGCCCCAGGAAGGTGCCAGGAGAAGACAGTCACTCTGAGAACACCTGATTCTTTGGGAACTGCATGTTACAGCATCCCCCTGCATCTGCTCCCTTTCTCACCTGCAGACACAATGCCCAACAACCCATTTGTACTGCATGTTTTGTTTAACTGATATAAGATAAATGATTGCTAGGAGATAGCTGCTGCCCTAAGCAGTGTAAGGGGCTGTGCAAATACAGAAAAGCTGCATTCTCTTTCCCTTTTTAGGGAATGGAAATATTTTTGCCTCTTATCATGATTTCTCTTTATATCTGCTGTCTGGTTTTAGTCTACTGGGGAAAGATACAAAATCACTGGTAATGTACAAGTAATTTGTTACTGTAGCAGTATTTGAAAGAAAAATAAACACAAGAATAAATATTTTAAAACAGGCACCTAATGTGCTTGCCAAATACTTAATCTGCCAGTACCTAGCATGGGAGTCCATAGCATCCACTTTCATGCATTAATCCAGGTAGCTCACACAAGTTAGCACAGACAGTTCATTTGCTGGCATATGCTTGCCCAAGGTATTCTATTTTCAGAAGATAGAGAGAAATCATCGAGACTCCATCAGAAGTCAAATCCATAAATTAAAATATTTGGTTTTAATTGATGTCATTGATAATATTCTATTCAGATGAAGAGTCTATGTTTTTAGGCTAGCCTGAACTTGGATCATTTTACTTACAAAGAAACCTACAATTTGGAATCCATGCCTGGCAATTTCAGTTTAGATTTCAGCCCTGTTTTTGTCTGTACTTCAAGAGAAACCCCATAGAAAATAGATACTTCTTATAATAGTAATCTTTTTTTTTTCCAGAAATTAGCATTGACATAGGAAAATACATTCACATGAAGACCTCAAATTACCAGCTATGAAGCTTAAATAGTTGCCAGGATTCAAAACTGAACTGTATGTAGACTAAGGTTTCTTCTACAAAAATAGTGGTTTCAAAAAAAACCTCTTATAATTTCCAATCAGGATGATTATGTCAGTGTAAATTTGACTTGGCTATCTGTGTGTTGTGCACTTGCTCGCACTTTTGTCTGATTCACCACAGGTACAAGAGCAAAGATCATGAACTCCCTTTTTAACTGAGGATGGGGGTTGGTTGCTTTTTCTAAAATGATTAATTTTACATATTCATTAGCTCTCCAGAAACACAGTGCTCTCACTCTCAACCTAATAATTTTAGCTTCTTTTGAAAACTTAAATGTGTAATTGGCTCCACTGAAATCAATGTGAGTACTGATTGAGAGCTTTATGTGTAGGTTCAAATGCTTTGCTAATCAGGATCAGGGAGTGTGGCACTTGGCAGTACCAAGCACAGAAAATGCCAACGTTTAATTTCTCCCAAATGAATGGAAGCATTGACCACATCCTAAACACTGGCCTTTGTCCTAAACTGCACTTCAGTACCAGCAATAACGTGCCATTGATGCAGAAAGGAAGGTCTCACAATGCAGACCTCAAGGACTGACACAGAGCAATTGTGAGCAAAGCAAGGTGAAGGGGGTGGTCCTTGGAGTAAAGAAGCAGACAACTTTCCACACTTGTTTGTGGGAGTAATAGAAGGCTATTTTCCAGTCTGTGGAGAATTTGAGGAATGCACAATGGTGGAGCCTCTCAAAAATATAACATAGAGTTTCATATTGCAGCACGCCACAATCCTTGTGAAATTGCTCATGACAGTTAATTTATAGCAGTCATTCAGGAGTTCTCAAGACAGGGCTACTCTTTAAAATCACAAGAAAGCAGATGAGACTAGTCACAAAACTCTAGGAAAAGCCTGATGACACAGGAACACCAGCATGCAATTTCCAGCAATTACTTGCTCAGGGGGTAGATGCAGCCCTTAGCAGTGTAAAAGGCTGTGCAAATACAGGAATGCTGAACTTTCTTTGTCATTTTCTGACTGACATGACTTCTTGAGTATCATGAAGAGTGGGCGGCAACTGTAGAGTCAACTCCCTCAAGACTCTTGGATGCATCTCATCAGATCCCATAGACTTATGCATGCTCAGGTTCCTCAGGTGATCACAACCTGATCTCTCTGAGGGACATGTCATGAGGTGTGGGGAAGAGAGGCTGTCAGTAAGGACTGAGGCAAAAAAAATTTGAGTACCTCAGCCTTCTCCTCATCCTATTTACCAGTTTGCCTTGCTTATCAAGGGGGTAAATGCTTTCTTTGAACTTTCTTTTCCGGCTGACACACCTATATATGCTCTTTGTTTTGTTCTGTGTGACCTTTGTGAAGTTCAGCTCCAGCTTTGCTTTTGCCCTTGCCTTCCTCACCTCATTCCTACAAAGCTGGGCTGTGACCCTATAGTCTTCCCTGGATACCTGTCCTTGCTTCCACTGTCTGTCGATTTCTTTCTTGTCCTTTAGTTTGACCAGCAGGTCCTGACTAATGCATTCCAGTCTTTTGCCTTCTTTGCATGAACTTATACTCCTTTTCTTGTGTTTTACAGAAAGCAACCTTAAAGATCTGCCAAACTTCTTTTGCTCCCTTGACTCTCAGAGCAGTGTCCCAGAAGATCCTACTGACTACATCCTTGACAACCTGGAATTTTGTTTTCCTAAAATTCATGATTCTGACTTTACTCCTTGCCTGGCCCGTATCCCTCAGGACTGCAAACTTATTGAGTGCATGATCATTGCAGCCCCGGCTGCCTCTAATCTTGACAGCCCAAACTAACTTGTGTTGGCAACCCACGGGTCCAGTATCACATCCACTCTGGTAGGGCTCTCTCTAACTTGGCTTCAGAGGTTATCCTCCATGCACTACCAGAGTCTCCTGGACTGCCCACAGCTCGCTGTGTTACTTGCCCAGCGTTGAAGGCCCCAAGCCAGACAAGAGCCTGCAAGCAGATCGCCTCTTGCAGCTGGAGCAAGAAGGCTTTGCCAGCAGGCTCCCCTTGGTTGGGCAGCCTGTAGTACATGCCAGCCATGACGTTCTCTTTGCTGTCTCAGTGTCTGAATCTTACCCACAGGCTTTCAACCTGCTCATGCCTGTTCTTCAGAGACAGAACTACAAATTCAATACACATTCTGAAACAGAGGGCAACCCCTCCACTCTTACTTTTCTGGAACACCCTGTAGCCATCCATAGGTGCAATCCGGTCATGGGATTTTTCCCACCAAGTTTCAGAACTGGAAATTAGTTAAAACTTCACAGCATCACAATGGCTTCTTTCTCTTCCTGTTTGTTGCCCACACAGTGTGTACTGGTGGAAAGGCACCTCAGCTGAGCTGTCAGCTCATGCTGCCTTTTGCAGGAATACCTTCTAATTTCACTGAGCTATTTCACTGGTATTTCTTGCCTTCTGTTACCTCAGGTGCCCCTGGCTTGTCTCCATAGAGCATCAAATGTGCTTCAGTGCCACCAGTACATGTCAGGTCCACTGGGTGAAGGTCCTCACCTGTACTCTGTCCTTTTAACCTTGATATGTCATAACAGCTTGTCAAGGGCATGCCTGACATTGTCCCCTTCAATGACACATCTAGTTTAAAGCTCTGTCAATGAGCCCTGCTTGCTCCTGAGCAAAGACAAGCTTCTGCAGACATAACAAAAGCCAGGGACTGCTAACTACCTTTGACAGCTGACAGCCAGCAGGTGCCGGGTGAAGGCAAACACCTCCAGCCAGGACAAGGGATGAGAGAAAGGAGATTCAGATACATTTCCCTCACCACTCTCTCGCTGCTCAGGCTAGTAAGTAATGCAATTTCTACTCACATTTCTATGATGATGTTTTACCTACCATGTAACTTCAATGTCTTCTGCTTGACAGCTGAATCAAACTTCGCAGGACCAAGCATGTGTTCCTTTTATACTCCTCCCTGTCCAAGCAAAACATTGACTCCAGGGGGAATTAGGACACTGTGTTTCCTAATCCCTATGTTTCCCTAAGCACTATGTTTCCTAAGCCTACCCCTCCCCAATGCAACTATGCACAGCAGCAGCAAGACTGATGAAACTAGATCTTTAAAATCCTCCTGTACCAATGTTTGTCATCTTGCTGCTCTAATAACCAGTTCTATACAGAGCTTTTCTCAATTACAGTTTGTGATGCATTAACTCCATGAGTCATTCACCCCATATTTCCAAAAATATACACATATAGATGGGCATCAGTAGATCTGTCAGCAGTGGTTATATCAACGGCTAAGGAATAAGGGCTGAGGTCAGAAATTGTGCTTTTTCCAAAAAAGAGAACAGAAACGACACTGATTGCTTTCTCTGTAAATAGCACAAACAAGACAAAAACCCAGATGCTGGCTAATAAACTGAAACAGACTGCAGTGAGAAAAATTTTTAAAACCCCCAAACAACCACTGAAATAAAAAAAAAAACCAGTTAGCTTTTCAATGATACATTTCCTCTGTAAAAATCTGGAAGGGTAACCACAGACTTGTTCTGGCTCTTTGTGGAGTTTATGTCTGACACAGCTGCTCACTTAGTTCAGCCACAGTACATCTTTACAAGAAAAACTGAATATAAGCAGCAAGCTCCAAGAAAAACAATAAAAAGGAATTATGAAGCAGGAAAATTTGATAAATTTACATTTAGTTAGGTACTCATTTATACAGAAAAATGGCAAGAAATGTCTAACACTTGCATGTCCTGTTTTCATTTTTCTCTGTATTTCCCATATAGAAACAGGAAAGAATGTTACCAGGGTTCCTTGGGACAAAAGTCCCTTCTGTGGAATTGCAGAATCTCAATTTTGGGCCTTGGCTTTAGTTTTGGGGTTTATTTTTATTAAAAAAAAAAAAAAAGGTAGAAAAGCAGTAAATTTCTGACATCTATGAAGTCTTCTTACATCTCCAGAAAATGTTACTTGGAAATATTAACAATAGATCCAGAAGGACAAAATTTTGCAAATGAAGTTTGCACATGAATGCTCCATGCTCCCTCTTTGCCAGATGGATCCTGCAGGTAACAAAATGCAGCAACAGTGTGGTAGATAAACCAGAATGTTATTTTATTTCATATCTATCTGTGTCCAAAATTGCTACTGTCTCTCTAAGACTCAGCAGTGCCGCGGGAAACACAGGGCCAGGGGTGCTGGGTCTTTTTAAAGTCGGGGTCACCCAAGCAGAGCTCTTTTACCTCTCTTGCCTCCTCTCTCTTACTCAAGCCAGGGGCTCCCCTTCGTGCGTGGTTTTGCTTCTCTCTTGCCTTCAGAGGGGCTTGTTTCGGGCAGGTTTGTGGACCCACAACAGCAGCAACCCAAGAAGCTGCATTTCACAACCAAAACCTGCTCCAGAGTGGATTGTGCAGTGGGGGGACTAGAGCCGTAGGGGCTGGAGGGCGCTGTTTTCAGCGCCTGGAGAGATCATTTCTGCCCCCCAACACCCCCACGGCTTGGGAACAGCAGCACCAACACCGGTGGAGTTCAGCAGGAGGCACAAAGACCACAGCACCAACACCCAGTGAACCAGAGGCTGACACCATGGGGCTGGAGTGTCCCAGCTATGCCAGCAATGCTGCCACCAGAACTGCTTTGTAAACTCCTGCCTTCCTGGTTTTCTGATCCAGAAAGAAGACCGCACTGTGCGGGGTTTGTCTGCCAGACCATGCAGTTGCCTGAGGAAGACACTGTCTTGGGGGAGGCCACTCCCCCATTTTGAGTTTCCCCACACTCCCCAGGAGCCAGTGAGATTTCAGCACCTTTGTAACTTATGACTATTAGTGGGGGTATTTTTGCCTGTTGCTATTTTGTTTTGTTAGAAAAGTGTTATTTTCTTCACCTACATCTACTTGTATTAGTTTCTCCTCATTGGTGGAAAGGGATTGATTATAACTATAAGGGTAGGTAACTCATTTCAGAGTGTCACTCATTAAATTGTCTTAAAAGAACACAAGCAGTGATCCACTTTTGCCAGAGGTGGTATTTAATCCCTTCCCCTTGGCCCATGGGAGACTTGCAGCAGCAGTTTCTCCCCTGTGTAGATGGATGAACTCACAATACATGCAGGGCTGAGTGGAAAAGCCTGGCCCACATTAATGAACATAGAGTCTCAGTCCGAAAACATTCAAGGGGGTGCCAGATTAGAGCTACTTGATGCTGAAGGTATAACTAGTGTTTTCATTCCCATCAAGACAGATTATTTTATTTCTGGTAAACTGTTAGATTCACACCAGACAACCTACATGGTATATACTGGGACTAACTGGTGTTGTCATCACAGAAAAAACATTCTGTTCTTTAAGCCTCTTTGTCTCCTCCATGGTTTCTCAAAAGCAGCCCTGTGAAAAAAGCTGAGAGATGGAGAAGCAGGAGGTGCATGTTCTGTGTTTGTTGTCTGAAGTGACTGTCATGCATTGCTATTGTCAAGGTTTTGCTTTCTCTTCTGGATCTACAGGGACAGCAGCAGTTTCAAGCCTAAAGATGTCACTTCTTTGCAGAAAAAGCCCATGGTCCCACCTGGCCACTGCTGGCTGCCCTTACAGGCAGGGAGGGAACCTGAATACCCCACCAGATCTGCTCATCTTCTTCAGGGAGTCAACTGGGTTTCCAGGTAAGTAACTCTCACAAAGCTGAGTAGTATGTTAAGAAACAGAAAAATTTTCTTAGAAAAGCACAGCTGGGTGTGATGAACATACAGGCAGCAGTCACCCACCTTCCTCTGGCCAAATGGACAAACCTGACCACAGGAGTTCCTCCAGCAGCTTTCTCTCCAGCTCACCTTACTTTACAAGCTGAGTCTACCTACAGGGACTGAGATTAATGATTTCATCTTTTTCTTGCCACCACCAGACCAGGCCAGATAACTGTTTGCCAGCCCCAGGGCATAAATCTTCAAGGCTCCTTTCCCAAAAATGGCTTTATGAATTAACAACCAGCTCCACCTCCTGCCCTGGCCTTTGCTCCCCCAGGAAGTTCAGAATACAGCTGTTAGCAAGCCTGTCAAAATGAATACAATTAGCACTGAAATACTCTGTGACTGCATCATCTGCTTCCAGCCTCTGTCCATCAGCTTGCCTGTGAAGGTCTGGCAAGGGTCCAGCCTGAGCTGCTGTTTTCTGCTCCTAATTTAGAGGAGTTACTCCATTGCACTGGGGATGCTTCCTCTCCTTGTTCTCCTTCAAGTCCCAAGGTCCTTACATCATGCACCAGATCTCCTGTTTGTTCTGAGCCACAAGCAGTGGGGTTTTTCCTTTCAAAATGACCTCAGCAATTTTCCTACACTTTCAAATTTTGTTTCTGTTGTTTCAACAAACCCATCAGTCTCAGTAAACTGCTGTTCACTTGACTCAGTTCTTATTTTCATGCTACTCATCACATAATTTCAACAACTTTTCATCTGCTGACACAAAGGCTGCCAAATTTTTATTATGTATCTCTGATTTTCCTTCAAACAGCTCTTTCCAAAAGACATCTCCATGACTTCTGTTAGCTGGTATACATCAACATCTTGTGTCTCAAATATAGGTAATATTTGGAGACACAAGATTCTCTGCTGTGAATTTCTGGATGGGAAATAATTGAAAAACATTTTTTCTTTATTCTTTGGCATCCTAAATGAGTTTCCATTGCCCACAGCGCACAGGGAATATTAAAGATAAGAAGCAGATACAGTAGAAATCACCAAGCATCTATTTGTTCACATTTTTCATTTATTGCATTACTAGCTCTGTTTCTTTGCTAAATCATGTTTCCAGCAGGATCTAGCACACAAGGGAATGCACTGTGACATCTCTTCCAGCACAGCTGATTGCCTTGGTTGAGTGCAGAAAAATACAAAATTTCATTTGTATTATGTTGTCTATTTACTTTGCTCATCACTCTTTTTATTTGTTTACACAGGTGCACGTGATGTGATGCAGTGGAGTATGCAGATAACATATTACAAGCTGTGCTCTGTATTTTGTGCACATAATGTGCTCTGTGATATGAGCACATCTCAGCCTGGCCAAGGCAAACTTGCATAACTGTAGTCCACACAGTTTTGGGGGCACATCTTTGAAGAAAAAAAACTATCAAACCTGCAATCAACATCAAACTGTAGGCCAGCACTTCACAGGGAGCCAGCATAAGGAATTTGGTGAGCCAGACCATGAAACAAAGGACTTCTTGCTGTGTTTTTAAAGGGGGCATTTATGGGGCCACACTTCTTGACAAGAACATCCATAAGGAGTAAAAATTTAAGGAAGAGAAGAAAGAGATACTCCAACCCAATCAACCCTGTTTTGGTTTCTGCACATCTGTATTTCCATCATCTGGAAGCTTAGGATTTTGTACATCAAAACTAAACATTTCTTGCTTGAGTCCTTGGTGTACTCCAAAGTGGTTAAACTAAAAGCCCATGGTGCTCACAATCTAAGCCAAGATCTGAAGCAATCCTGGACTTAGAGAAGCAGTCAGATTGGTCACAGGAAGTAGTGGCCCTGGGAGGGAAAGGGCAGATAAGCTTTGGAGCTGGCATGAGCAAGGAACAAGTCTGCCCATCATGACTTGGCTTTGGTTGATGACAGAATAGGGTCACAGCATGCATGGGAGGTCCTGGACCAGGTTTTCCCTTGGGGAAATAAAAAAAAAACCTCAGCTGGTGGCCTTCTGAAGTGCATCTGCAAACCATATGGATGCCCTAAATGCAAGATTATAAAATTTAAACTTTTCTACTGCCTGGATCTGCTCTCTCAGCATCTGCCAAATCACTTGGCCTACTGCATTATCCTGGAAAACAACTCATCTGCCTTAACACTTGTCTGTCTCTCCCAGCTACATCAGATCAACTAAAACGTAACCTTTGTTTACAAGCCCTATCTCTCCAAGGGAAACTACAGATCTGCTTGGGTAGAAATTACATTTATTCTGATACTTGGCTGGCCCCAGATCCTACACAGATGGAAAAAAAATACTTGAAATATATATTTGTTTTCACTGGCATCAGAAGTTGAACTCCTATGAGTTCAGTTTCCTGCTTTACATAAGCTTAGTGGTTTCATATTCTTTTTTATACCAGAATCATTGGGATAACTGGCAGGCTCATGGTGGGATGATCAATGGTCTCACATCATAAAATGCAAACAGAACTGCAGACAGGTGAGGCATATATTTATATACATGACCTGAAACAGCTGGCTATAGAAAGAGCTATCTAGTGAGCTAATCAGCTAATCATCCTACAGGTGAGCTAATCAGATCCTGATGAGTAGGGGCAGTAACCTGGTCACAGGTCACCTGAGGGAACTGGCCAGGCCACACCATCAGTTTCCAAAAACTGCTGGAGACTGTCTTCTAACCAGTTTATCGCTGGCTGCTGTTGAGCAGCCCTTTATTTCCTGCTCTACTCACTCAGTGGCCACTTTGGCCAGAGGAACCAACCCTAACCAAGAAAGCAGCTGCAGTAACTCATCTTCTGCCCAGCAAGCTTCATCCTGGACCAGATGCATGCGATGGTGAAAATTCAACATGCACAATCATAAAACCTTCAGTCAAGGAACACATCTATTGATGTTGAAATTCAAAACCACAAGGCCCCATGGCTAACATTTCCTGGAGTTCTGCACAATTGCATGCATCAATTAACCATTTCAAAGATTGGCTTCAGTTTATTAGGGATACTTCTAGGCTTGCAGTCCTGTACATCATTCCTGCTTGGCAGGGCCTGGCAGCAACTGAAAGTGTGTAGGAGGTGTACAGACAGACTGAGACAAAATCAACAAAATTAGAGAAGAGTTTATCAAAATAGTCCCAATTTACCAATGGTCTCAATACCCACAATATTCACAAAGTATTTTACAGGACGCTCTGGGCCTCTGTGGGGAGGGGCTGATGCCCTAGGATTCTCTTCCCTGTCCCTAAGTAGTTGCAGTCCCTAGAAGCACTGGAAGGATATTCAGTCATGGAGCTTCTGCTCCAAGCAGGATAATTGAACTATCCAAAATTAGTATGGATCATTTAGCATCAAAAGCAAAAGACAACTCCTTGAGCATACTCCGATATAAGGAACGGAAAGAGACAGATGCCAGTCAATGGTATGAATGTTTACTCATTTAGGAGATTTAAGCAGTATTTGGCTTTCTACAGCATATCTAACTGCTGATTGTAAGCAATTGAGTTTTTATATATTTTAGCTTCCTTAGGTTTTATTTTAATTAAAATAGCTACTCAAACCCTTCTTTGTCCAACTCTGTGAACCATTTAACATGTCTGAATTCACCTCAGGCCATCAGATGTCACCAGGTGCAGGTATCTGCCATCTGTCTGTCCCAGTCCAGTCTTCACACGTCTGTCACATTGTGGTGTCCTCTCTGCTTCCCTTTGCTAGGCAACAGTCAACAAATGAATTCCTTCAAGCATCCCTTTCAAATGCTCCCCAGCTGCTCTGGGACACTTGTCATCACAAATGCTAAAACTTTATTTGTAACTCAATCCTCAAAGGTTTCCATTTTTTTTCCCAGATTACTTTTGAAGTGAAAAGCTCATGAGAATGTTGGTGAATTTTAGCACTTTCTGCAATGTCATTCCAGTGAATATCCAGTATTATCCTCAGGCAATTGCTCACAAAGTAATTCAGCAAATTCCACTTGAGCTGTAAGACACATTTATCAAGTCTGAAGTAAAACCTGAGATATAAATGAGCCATTGAAAAAAATCTATCAATCTGACCCTGCCAGTTCATGAAACTGTTTTCTTCAAGATGTCCTCACTGACTCCTGTTTCACATTCAGAGTAAAAACTTGTCAAAACCTTCCAAAGTAATTGAGTTTATAGCTTCTCATTAGATATTTTGTATTATTATATTATTATTATTATTCCCCCTAAGGGATCACTAAGGCTATTATGCCTTATTTTACTTATTTTATATCCCAAATAGCCTAGAGAGGATGAGGCTGAGGGAAGGCCTTATTGTGCTATTCAATATCCTCACAAGGGGAAGCGGAAGGGCAGGCACTAATCTTGCACTCTTGAGACCAATGAGAGAACTCAAAAAAACCAGCATAAAGCTGCATCAAGGGACATTTGGATATCAGCAAAAGGTTCTTTATCCTGAGGGTGTTTCGGCACTGGAACAGGCTCCCCAGGGAAGTGGTCCCAGCACCAAGTCTGACAGAATTCCCAAAGAGTTTGGACAATGGTCTCAAGCACATGGTGTGATTCTTGGGGTGTCCTAAGCAGGGCCAGGAGGTGGATTCAATGATCCTGATGGGACCCCTCCAACTCAGCATTTTCTGTCATTTTGTGAATCTAGGGTGATCAAATAGACATGAATGAAGTTTATGTAAATCCATAAAATACTGTTTAAATTAACTTACACTCAGTGTGCTAAATCTCACTGGGCACTTAACACTACTCCAAAGGAGTGGTTTCCTTGCAAATGTACACTCTACATTTGAGTATGCTCAAAATGCAGTTAAAGAGCCCCAAAAGGTACTAGCAGATCTGACCTCACCTCCTCACAGCTGGCTGTTAGTACCCAAGAGTGGTCTCAGATGGATGCTCAGGTATGAATAAAGTATAGAATAAATAGACTGTGACACTATCCTCCTGTTGCCTCCCAGGTCCTGCGGCCATTTTTCAGTGTGGTGGTCTGCCTGTGCTGGCTGTGGTATCAACTGTATGAACACACAAGCCTAACTAAGCAGCATGTGCCTCATATTTATTCTGAATAAAAACAACGATGCAGAAAATAAAGCCTGCAGAAATAACTTTGCTCTATCTGCCAAGCTTTGTGTGGTCTTTCTAAAAACAGTCCTTAATCCACATCTTCTGAGAATGCCTTTTAGTGTCATATTTGCCATAAAGTATAACTCAGATGTTGAGATAAGGCAAATGCTGGAATGCTTGAAGGCGTTACCAAAGTTCATACAGCATCAACAAACACATTCAGTGCCGATCCCAAACACATGTTCTCTGTGTCTGCAGCTTCCCCAGAAAGAGCAAATTCTCTGCTGCAGAAGTATTTTCTGCAAACACGTGTCCCTTGATGGGAATTGGGAGCCAGGAGCGCATACTGGGCACATGTGAGTGCTCCCACACGCTGCTCACAGCACCCACAGGAGTGCTGGTGCATCTGGCTGGTCACCGGCAGTGACTCACTGCTGTGTTTCTAATGAAACAATGCAAGAAACAGATTTTCAAGCCTGCCCCTGCAGCTGATCCCAGAGGTTTAGCAGTTTAGCTGTTACCCTGTGGAGTCAGAAACTTCTGCTGCTTGCAGAGAAAGCTCATTGTTTACTGAAGAAATCTGCAGTGCTGTTCATCCAAGAAGTATCAATGGACATCTCTGGGAATACAGAGACAATTGATTCCTTATTAAATGTTAATGAGCAATTGGACTAGCTGGACAACTGTTATTTTGGGTTCAAATTTCATACACAGGCTATTCAACTCTTTAAAACAAAAAGGTGTGGGACTGTCTTTTCCAGCCTCTGGTCCAAGCTACAGATGCAAATAGCATCAACAGCTGCTTCATAATACACACGTGAGATTTGCCATGAAACATGGTATCAGTCCAATCCTCTGACACGGACCCCAGCCTCTCCCTCTGCTGTGAACCAGGAGAAAGACCGACTTCCAGCGCACACAGAGGGGGAAACTCCCAGAGCTGCTGCTCCTCCACACTTCAGAAGCTGAGCATAAACTCGGCCACAGAGTAGATGCTTGCCAAGTTGGAAAACAAGGGGAATATTTATAACTATTGGGAACTCAGAAAAGACAAAAAGACAACTTTTCAATGCATGATACTGAAATAACCCGAAGTACTGAGCCCTATAGCTGCAGAGCTGTGAGGAAGGAAAGAATGCACAAGAGCTCATATACCAGTCTTCAAAAGCCTGGTCTCTAAGGCGACCAAGAAGCTGATACAAACTGACCTTGTATGAAACAATTACCTAAGGCAAAAAGTCTTCACATTCTGAATTTAGGAAAATGTAATGACACAAGAATGCTGCAAAGAACTTTGCTATATGCATTTTTCTTTTTCCATTTAAAAAAATTATAATTTTTTTTTGTTGGGGTGGGGGGGGCTGTCAATAACAGTGTCCTGCAAATAGGTAACTAAATTTTCTGAAACATTCTGTAAAATTCATAGAGGCTCCTGCTCAAAAGGAATGACAAAAGTCAGAGGGTCTGCAAAACCTTACCAAGTTTTTTAGTAAATTACACCCTTGCCAAGGAAATTGGTGTGTTTGTTCCTGACCTGCTATATACACACAAAACAGTGGGTTTTGGATAAAGGGGTAGGGTAAAAGAGAAGAGGGAGAGAGATGTTAATTAGAGAAGGAGAGGGAGAGAGAAAGAAGAAGGAAGAAAGAAAACGATGTCACCAGTCCTGGCTCTAGTATTGAAGCAGCTGGGATGTCCAGGGTCCTGGAAGTACCCAAACACCTGAGCTTTGTGGAGTTACCTTTCTACAAGTATGTTATCCCTGTCCTGGAGATAAGTTTCTTGCCTTCTGTGTAAATCAGCTACCAAACACGGTACATTCTTTTAGACCTCCATAGAAATAGTCCAGAGGGCTTCAGTGGTTTTTAGTGGTCTTCATTCCCTCCTACAGTCCATACCCACTTCCTGCCCTCAATTCTGTGCCTGCACTGTACTGTATTGTGCTTATCTCCACATTATTATTATTAAATATTATGCAGTTATGCAATAAGCTGGTTAGATAGGAGAATAAAGCAGTAAGTACAGACTAGTTCATTATAGTTGGTGTTTTAAAAGCAATTAATTTCATTAGTTGCTTTAGATTAAAATTAAAAATATGTCATAACTGGAGAAAAGAGCAAAATCAATTATTTGGAGTATTACTTATATAATCAGTTTGATTTTAATCTGACTAGGGAATAATTTAATGAAGAATAGAAGTTTGTAACTGAATTACCCATTTCATGCTCATTTCTGATGCTCACTGAAGTTGTCACAGTACAGTCCAATCTCCCTCACAGCTTATGGCTCTTTGCTGTGGATGCTTGCAGACTGCTGCTGATAAAAGACTTGGTATTAGCTAGAGATGAGGGGCAGCAGAAGTGTCTGATAGAGGACTGACAGAGGTCTCGATTTTTCATAATTTTTATAATTATCTCATCTTTCTGGAAAATAATTATTTATTGTTTGGCAATATACTGCCATAAAAAGTTGAGGTAAAGTGAAGAGATAAAGTGATTGGAAAGCAGAGCCATGACTCCTGGTTAAATTTTGAAATTCCATGCTGTGTATCAATTCCTCTTTGACCTGGACTCCATCAGCACCCTTTTCAATAGATATACTGTGGTCTACCTATTTAATTTAATTTACCTATTTGTTTAATTACATATTTAATTTAATTTGCCTATTTTGCCTTCATGGCTTTGGACAATCTATCACTCCTAAACTCCTCTCCATGCCTTTGCAGGGCTGTTTTCTGTCACCTTCAGGCACCTCAGGAGACAAGAGTGACCGCAGCAGCACCAATGGAAACCCTACAGCAGATTCCCTGGGCACACCATGCTACCTCCTCCGTGACCTGTGCTTAAATGCCACAGACCCCCTGGCCAGATACAGCCTGCAAACATCTCCCCAAAAGACTTTACAGGCTTTCTTCCATCAGGCTGGAGAAAAATATTCCTGTGGGGCCCCTTCTGTCTGCCACCCTTCCCTGCCAGGGTGTGCACTGCAGTACAAAACAGCTCATACACACACACTGTACAAAATCAGATGGTACAAACACTGAATTAGAAAAGATCTTATGAGGATGATTCAGCTAGTGCAGATGTCCAGCAGGCAACAATTCCATTTTCCAGCAAGTTTAAAAGATAAAGTAGGGTTGGTTTTTTTTTGTCTATTCACAGAACTGTTTAAATATTTTCAGGCTGTGGACTTCTGTTGAGACTTCTTACTGCTTTGGGCTTCAACTTTCTCATAGTGGACTACCTGCAGGTCAACCAGAGGCATAGTAATTAAATTCCCTTCTAGATGCATAAATAACCGAAAACACAAAATGGTCTCTCTGTTACAGAATTTCTGGGAGAGAGAGGGCATGATTTATGTCTGGAGTGAGAATTGAGCTACCCCTCAGACTAGGTCTCTGATAAGCGGCCTTGGTGAGGCCTTTCAAGCCTTTGATGCAGTAAGAAATTAGTTGTGGCGCAGTTAGAAATTATGTTAAGGTAACTACAAAGTAATGAGCTATCCGAGTGTGAATTAGAGTACAGCTGCAGTGTGAAAAGTCTGACCACCTTAAGGCAAAGGTAAACAATGTTAGCTTGCCAATCAGAGTGCCTTTGTAAACTGTAAACTATATAGAAGTGTATATAAACTACCATCTTCTCTGGAATAAACGGAGAACGTAGCATTGATCATATTGGTTGGATGTGCGTTCTGTCCTGTCCAGCTCTTCTGATTTATAAGGTCCCTGACTTTGTCTCTCTCAAAAAACAAATTCAAAAAACTAGCACAAATCTAAGCAACCATGAAAAGAGAACTTTTTTAACTAACAGAAAAATATCTAGCTGCCCAGCACAGGAAAAGATCCTCATTCCTATGTTAGTAAGAGATGATTGATCATGTAACCCTATTTTTAGCTTCAACACCCATCAGCTGTGAATTTATATTCACTTTATATTCACTCCAAATTTATATAAAAACAAACAATGATTACAGCTCTCAGATTTTTACCTACATGTGGTAGTCCAAACTACACATACCACTCATTTCCATATAAGATAACTTCACTGTGCAACATTCTCTCTTCTTTTTCAAACAAACCACAGTTACTGCCTTAATAACTCTCCAGTTTGACACTCAGTTTAAAATAACAACTAGAAGTGGCTATATTTAGAGAACAATCTGGTATTGGTATAAAGCCTCTCATGTTTCCACTCAAGCACACAAGAATATCCTTGGCCAGGAAAGAAATCCCTCTATGAAAGGTCTTGTAAAAATTCAAATGCAAATCAATGACTGTATAGGAACTAAAAAAGATTCCTTCATTTGAATTCCTCCTGCTTGTTAGTGAACTTTAACTAAGCTTCTACAACGCACAGCTTGGATTAGCACTGTCTAGCTATATGGATGCACAGTCAAAATGTTAAAGGTTACTTACTTGAAATGCTATAAAACAACATCTTAAAATGAAGCATTCCTATAGCTACATGTAAGTTTGTGAGACTGTCTATGAAGATGTTAATACCTGACAGTGAGCACGGTGAAGCTCAATATTAAACTGCAGATGCAAACATTAAACATACCCATATAATGACACAGACTGGAAAACACACTTTATTCTGTACCATTTCAGATTTTATCATTGCTTATGCCCACATTATTATGTTGCTAAGGCCTACCTCTAAGGGAAGAAAAAAATCTAGTATATCCAGTTTTCTTTAAAAAAAATATTGATGCTATATTTGTTACCTTTTGAAATCCAGGCACCGGGATAGCTGCATTTGCAGTTTGTGCTTGGGTATCTCTGTGTACTCTAGCACTCAAGGCAGACTTTACTTTCCTTAAGAACTCAGGAATTTACACAATCAAAAAGTAGTTTACACTGTGGAAAACCATACCCAAATTTCTTCTCTGCTACTCTTTTGGAGTAAACCAAGCTGTAGCTTAAAGCCAGAGCAGTACTAGAAGTTCCTCATTTTCTTGCAGTCTGTATTGATTAAATTTTCTGAACTGAACAGTTAACACCAAACTGTCAAGCTATATAATGGAAAATTATTTACTATGGAGTACAGGCAAACTATAACAACAATGGCATTACTCCAGTTTTCACTGTTGCTCTACTGTAATCACACAGGACAAAACTGACTATCGCCTGACACTTGGGTACAAAATACAATTCTCCTGGGATAAAAAATATCTCAGAAGATTGTGAAGCATGAAGAAATGTGTCACCAGGTACTTGGTCTGCTGGTTCCAGCTCCTACCTAAAGCTTCTAAATTATTGTGATTGTCTGCCACAAGTGTTTACATATCTATGGCAGGGAATATTCTTTGCTGTACACCAGGCATCTGGCACTCAGGGGAAGGAGAGAAGAAGGGATTTGCTAGGAGCAGACAATAGCAATAAATACTAATAATGAACTGCAGGTCAGCTTGAGGATACATGGCTTGGGAGAATTAAGGACTCTATTTCCCAAACAGATGCTAGGGAGAGAGCACAGACATCTACATCTGTTTCATCACCTGCCTGAACACAGTGATGAGCTGAGAGCAACTCAGAGTCAACATCTATTCATTCATTGGCTTCTCTGCTGGCTCCAGAAAGCAATGATGCCAATTACCATCAACTCTCTCATATGGCCTAAAATGAACTCAATTCACTTTGGCCAAACAGCTGCAAAACTGTGGTCTCAGTCAAGGAGGTTCATGTGCAGAATGATCTGCCAAGAGTGATTAGATGGAGCACAACTATTTTGCTAAAACTTCCTCAGGATAACAACCATGTCTAAAACAGAACACAGAACACGCCAAAGGCAGGCTTTCAAAAGGAAATTACTAAAAATGTAGGAAATTATAAAGAACAGATCCTGTCACAAAATGCATCACAGCACTCTACATTTTAGCCTATCTGCTTCCCATAAAATTCTGCAGTGATGAGCATTAGAAACATTAGCTACACGACAATCAAGCTCCAAAGATACCAGTAAGTAGCAAGTTCTCCATATTCTGCTTACAGCTAAGGGATCATTCATCTAATAGGATCTACAACAAACTCATTTCTTCTCTTGCATGAGTGTGCAGAGATTTCATATACACATATAAATGGATCAGGCATCTACACATAGCATGTGACTATTATGTTTAATTCTTAACTTTAAAAGGATCCAGAAATTCTTTTGTTCTTTTGCTATGCATGAAGATATATCTGAAAGGCCACTGCAATAAGGCTTTTTTAACTTTTAGTCAAAAATACGAAGATGCCAGAGATTCACAGAATAGCTAAGGTTGGAAAAAACCTCCAGAAATCATCTGTTCTGACCCTCCTGCTCAAGCAGGGCCACCTACAACCAGTTGCTGAGGACAATGTCCAGATAACTTTTTAGTATCAGCTAGACTAGAGACTCCACAGCCTCAAAACCACCCTCAAAGTGAAAGAGTGCTTCCTAAAGTTCAGAGGGAATATTCTGTGTTTCAGTGTGTGCCCATTGCCGGGTACCACTGCAAAGTCTGGCTCTGTCCCCTTTGCACCCTCCCTTCAGATTCTTCTATTTATTTATAATATAAACTTCCCCCTGAACCCTTCTTTTCTCCACACTGAACAGTCCCAGCTCTTGCAGACTTTTCTCACACAAGAGACACTCCGGTCTCTTAATCATCTTCACGATCTTTCATTGGGATCTCTCCAGTATGTCCATGTCTCTCTTGTACTGGGAAGGCCAGAACTGGATAGAACTCCAGACAGAGCTTCAACAGTGCCAAACAGAGGGGAAGGGTCACTCTTGAGCTGCTGGCAACACTGCTAATGCAGCTCAGGACACCATGAGCTGCCCTTGCCACAAGGGCACATAGCTGGCTCATGTCCAACCTCGTATCCACCAAGGCTCCCACGGCCTTTTCTGCTTAGCTGCTTCTAATTAGGCCACAGTATAAAAAAACATGAAATGTTTTCTCAAAAGACCCTCCAGTGCTCACAAATCTTGCAGTAACCATGAAGATTTTAAGTCAGAAGTGACTTTGCCTTACAAATACCAATAACTCTTATGAGACTGGTTGGATCCTTATAGCAAGGCACCATTCTCATTATCTAACCCTGGAATGGACACACAGATCTTAAAGTGGTGCTTGCTGCATTCCACAGTTCTCTAACCCAGAGAAAGCACTCATCCCACCTGTTGGCTCCAGCCCTTTTCAAGGGCCGTCTCAAGTCATGTTTATGGTAATTTCTGAAAAGCAAGAAACCATGTTCCAGGCTGGAATAAATATGAAAGAGGCTGGTGAAGTGAGTTACATTTTCATTGCCAGATCTACAAATGAATTAGTAAGTACATTGGACAATTAAGGTTCCCCATCTTATGTATCTGCTGAGGATTTCTACTGCAAGTGGAAAGTGCTTTTTGGAACACTTAAGAATTTTACTGAAGAGAAGTGTTTACAGAGTAAATTCTAAATTTTCTTTAGTGCATTAGAACATGATCTTTAATGTTATGATTAGAAATCTGCTTATTCACAGGTATGATCAGGTATAATTGTCTGGCTTCCTTACTCTCCAGGCATAACATCTTGCCACAAATGCATTAGCATTTCCCTAGACTTCACTGTCATGCAGAACCCTGCTCCAATCTTTTTGAACCGTGAGGGATAGACAAGGCAACAGTCTCACAGTATTGATCAATTGTTAGTGATGTAACATCCAAAAAATAAGAGACTCTGAAAAATGGATAATTACTTCCTTCAACAGCTTCGTATCTCACTATGGTTTTGTATACAACAGCTGTAAACTATCCTTCCATTTCTGTAGCTCTTTATGCATTTTTAATATCAATACAATTTGTGGGCCAGGAAATTTGAAGAAACTTGGCATGTCACAAGAATGCCTCTTAAAACATTTTAACAGTTTGCTAATTGAAAGCTGCGAACACTGTTTCCTAAAAGACTTTGGCTAATGTTTCAAATGGAAAACTAATTACCATGATTCATGGTTATTTTCATACTAGACTTACAAGGTTTTCAGAAGGGAGTGAAGTGCTAGTAACATGTAGTTCATACTTTATCTGAGAATATATCTATTTAAAACAACATTCAAAGTACACCAACACAATTACTCACACTTGTAGTCTCAAATACTATTCTT
The DNA here is from genome assembly GCA_003676055.1 of Chloebia gouldiae. Classification (NCBI taxonomy): domain Eukaryota; kingdom Metazoa; phylum Chordata; class Aves; order Passeriformes; family Passeridae; genus Chloebia; species Chloebia gouldiae. Next base: position 192,496 of record QUSF01000036.1, on the reverse strand, counting down.
GAGCCACATTTGGCAAAGGAAAATGTGTTGGAGGAAAGGAACAGCCATAGAGTGTAGAACACATTCTGTTAATCAAAGACCACTATACTGTTACGTAAAATTGTAGGAATCTTTGGCTTGATTATGATGTGAAGAAGGACTACTATAATCACACGTTAGTCTCTGGCTGTCTAGAGACACAGTGAAAGATGGGGTAAAAAGAGGCTTACTCTTTTCAATGGGAGCAATAAAATTCTTCAAATGATATAAAGGATTCTAAGCAATCAAAGCATTATATAAAATTACATGGATGACTGTGGCCTTTTATTTGGCCTTCAGTAGCATAACAACTAAAAAGTATTATTAGGACAGTAAAAACTTAAACGTTAAAGGAAAATCTGTCTAATTTTTAAAGTATATTTTTGTGAGATGTAACCACAGAAGATTTGGCCTTATATGGTAAGTTTAATCAGTCAAGTAATTATAGCTTTTCTTGTATTGCTCTTGCACACAGTGGCTGGGGACAAAATGTCTTAGAAAGTAAAGTAACGGGAAAGCTCCAAAAAAAGGTAATAAAACCAACTAGCTTTAACTGGTTTGAACTTACTTTTTCAATAAGCTTTCAAATATTTCTACTCAATAGCATCCTATATAATAAGAATATAAGGACACTTTCAGGCTGATTCTATTAAAGTTTTGAACAGTCTGGACCATGTGCAAGATGAATAAATCTTTTTTACTAGTAGAAATGCTTCTGGAGTGTCTGTAATCATCCTTTCAGCACAAGTGTAAGCTTATTTTTTCTCACTAAAGATCTTGCCTCATGTTGGATCTTGTCCAAAATTTATAGTGAAAATTTCTTCCCTTCCCTCCAAAAAATGAACCAGCAAATGATTGGCTTTCCTCTTCATTTTTCAAAATGATTATGCACATAGCCTAATAGGTGCAACAACCACAAAGTACTGCCTAATAGCACTTTTACTGATGAAAAAACTCATGCCATGCTGCATCTTGAAATTCCTGAAAGAAACTTAATGTCAGTTCATTTGCATCTTCCATTCTGGTTCAGAAAGCTGAAAATATTTCTAGCAGTTTTCAGTGATTTTTCCATGTCTGTACTTGAATTTTATCAAACTTCAACAACATCTGCAAGGCCAGGGGTAAATCCAAGTGATTTTTTTTGACTGAGGTGATTTCCCCTCCATTACAGCTCCCAAATTCTCTTTTGCCCTCCTACAGTTTTTTCTTTTTATTACTTTTTTTTAATTCAAGTGGCAAATTATCTATTTTCAGTATTTTCATGAAAAAAATAAAGTCCAACCTATTGTCAGAAGTGCAAGGTATATTCAGTAAACATTAATTTTCTGAGAGTCATCCTCCTGCTCTTGTGGCTAAATTCCATGGCTCAGTGTAAAATGCACCACAGCAGTTGTTGACTCTGTAAGTGCTGAATCAGTAACAGCGGTATGTGAAAATACACTTATGGGAATGTTACTATTCTGTGGAGAAGAGGAATGCTTTGAAACTCATCTCTCATGTAGTGACTCACTGACAACAATTTAGGCTTTTCTTTCCCTGCCCCTGCACAGGCAACTGCTGCTGAAGCTCTTGATGGACATAAAGCGCTCTTGGCAGTCCTTTTTATTTTTTTTTTTTTTTTTTTTTTTGCATCTTGCCTCCAAAGATAGGGAAAAAATACACTAATAACTGTAATGTGGGCATAACTCTACCAAGAAGCCTAGGATGGAAGTTATACCTGGGCAAGCAAAATGTAAGATTTCATACTGGGATCAGCAAGACAAGGGAAAGGCTGGAGCAAGATTCAATGCCCCTCACACATGGTACTACTATGAAGCTGCCAGTAACAGCCTGAACAGGGAAATAGTATGAAGAAACAAGTGCTAACACAAGAGTGGTGGCTGAGTAGTCAAAGTCGATTGTACAAGGAGAAATGGCACCAGAAGTAAAGGAAAACAAGAAGAACATGAGTTCCAAGTGTAAAAGAAGTATGTGAGTCAGCCTTTCTTTCCCTGCTCCTCAGAAAGCACAGCTGTCACTCCAAATTCAATTACTGTGGCCAGGAACACCAACATTTTAATTATCAGGACAAGGCAAAACAGACCAGGCACCAATCTAAGGGCTGCTATCCTCCATCAAACTGCTCTCGATGCAGAGATGCCCTGGCTACAGGTTTGGAAACCCCAAACCAATAAGCTCCTGTGGCAGGGTGAATTCATCAACTGCAGCTAGGTACAAGCTGGTGCAAGTCTCCTTGACTCCCAAGTACACAGTGCTCTCACAACAAACACAGGAGACCACTTGTCTCACTACAAGAATTGTACAAAGCCAGCAATGTTACAACTTTTTTTACGTTTTCAGATTATGTGCTTCCCAATGTACAGGAAAATACTGTAGATTGATGGAAAGAAAACTAAAATCTCAAATGTGCTAATTTATTTGCCAATAGGTTTGTATCAGAGCATGACAGAGCACACATCAGACATAAACTGTGCTGTGCCACACAAAAAACCTAGAATTGCTAATTATCACCTGCTTCATTACTCTGCATATTACAACCACATGATGTGACATTCAAGATCAGAGAGCTCAGATCAAAAGAGGTCAATTTTAAGTCATATGGCACAGCTGTAAATACAAGCTATTTAAATGGTATGCAGGCAATGTTTAGATTTGAGATTCCTTATGCTGCTGCTCTCATGCCTGACTTATCTGATGTCCTGCAATAGCTGTCCTGTCTCTTGAAATTATTTTCCATATATTTTTAAGTGCAGCTATGTGCTAAATATGTTCCAACAGACAAACTTCAGTTTCCTGTAACTACTGTTATTGATGTTGCTTGCTCACTAGCTTTCCATAAAAATGGATGTCTGTTTGGAGTGTATCACAGGAATAATGTCTTGGAATAATGAGGCAAAAATAGGCATATGCTTTAGGAATAAGAAAATAAGGCCATATTTATATGTAATGTAATCTCTTACATAATTCTTCTGAGTGAAATCTCTTTTCCTTCAAAATACTACAGAAAGAAAAAAATATTATTAAAACCCTGAAATGTGTGCTATTAAACTGCATCCTTGGTGACATGAGATATGAAGTAACAGACACTTCTAGAATTTTTGAAGGAAAGCAACATACACAAAAATATGCATTTGAAGCCGTCAATTATCCTATGAGAGCTAGGTGCATACAGTTGTATCAACTATTAGTGATAGCTTTCACTAGTGTTTAGTGTTTAATGTGTGATAGTGTTTCAGTGCCACAAAACTCATTAGGCACATTTAACAGTGATCACTTGCTTTTTGGAACACATTGCTAATATAAATAAACTCTCTTCCCTATAGGTTGCTGTTGTAATAGACAAGTTTCTTATCTAGTGCTTAAATCCAGGCAAGCAGGTGGCAGCACAGCAAACTCCATTAGGGCAGAGTTAAGCTGAAAGCCAAAATGCACAGTATTTTTAGCACTATTAAACTGGTCTCTGTTAGAGTGAAAGGCAATGGAAAACTAAACATACCCACAGTTCACACAAAGTGCTGTACAGATATTCTAAGCAAAAATGTAAACATTGCACAGAGTCACAGAAAAGACACACCAGAATTATTGTGTCTAATGAAATTTATATGTAATACTGTTTGTGAGCAGGATGTTCTTACCATCAGGTTATGGCCAGCTCTGTGATGGACATGGCTAAGAGGAATGCCAAAAATGGCCAAACCTAACACTTTAGAATGCCTACAATTGAACCAAGGCTGTGTTTCTTACTGCTGTTATAAGTGGATCTACATGGTTTTATTTATTACTCTACTCAGGATTACTGCCTACTACACACAGCATCTTCCTTTGTTTCAAAGACCATTCTGGATTTGCAGAGCCTGTCTGTGGTCTAAAATAATTGTGCAATCTGGTTAAAGAAGATCTCAAGCTTATTTGAGATATCTTACCCTACACAATTTGACATTATGTATTAGAATTAACTGGTACTTCCCTTCCCCACACATATGCTGCGGACAAAGTAGTGAATTATTGTGGAAATCAACCACTATGCATCTGCAAAGTTCTATGCCCCAAAATAACTGGACATGAACTCATGCTCCATACACCTGTAGGTGTTAGAACCAGCATGGTGTTCAAACTTCTCAACTCTCTTTAACTACTATAGTAGCGATGAATATAGATGTGATTTCTAAATTTTCTATCCATTGGTTGAGTCCAAGAATTTAATCTTTGTCTTATATTCTGAACTTTAAGTAAAATTATCTGTTCAGAGGAATCATGAATGCAATAACATTTCTGCAGGCATGCCTACACCACTGAAATTTAAATGGACCATTGTCACCTCTGTTTATGTATAGGAGAAACTCACATAAAGCTTTGGGATCTTATCACTGGTAACATACAAATTGATCTGTTGCTCATTTCAGAAGCAGGATTACACTATGATGATCTCTTCCTGAGCAACAACATTACTATGTTTCTTGTGTAGTTGGTATCCTGCAAACACACAAAGCAGACTGTGTTGCATGGAATTTCCCATGCTACACTGAAAACAGAACTGGCTCCTTAGGGAACACACTGCCTCAAGCCTGATGCTGTACTTAAGCAGCCTGGGCCGTGACCTCAGTTGGGTGTGCTTCCCAGCCCACCCCAAAGCTCACCAGGCATTTATATCCACAGCTTTTTCTGTGTGTTACAGTTTTCCTTGCATGGTGTTTGTCTGCTAAAATCATTATAGTTCTAAAAGGCAAACACCAAGCTAGCCAGTGACTGAAAAAGCTGACAATTAAAAAAAGCACCTTGATATGCTGGAAGGTCCTATTCCTGAATTCAGAGTCGTGTGAGAGAGCTTGACATTTAAGGAGGGTTTCACTGAAACAGAGATTTTACGGGAGCACAGGTCAACTGGACAGATGTCTGAATTGTTTCTTGTGTAGCTGGTCCTACAGACATCCACTTCGCTAGGGCCT
>QUSF01000036.1:143255-182532 GCA_003676055.1 Chloebia gouldiae | reverse complement strand
GGCGTGCGGCGGGGCTGAGCGCGGCCGCCCGGCTCCCAGCGCGGCCGGGCAGGACGGGGAGGGACGGGGAGGGACCGCGGACAGCGCGGCGGGGCGGCCCTCCCGCTCCTATCGCCGAGCGGGGTCGGCCCGACGGTGGCCCAGGGCCGGAGTGGCTGAGGCTGGAGTGCCCTCCAGAGTGGGGGTTACCTCCTCTCCGGGCAACCTGCGGAAGAGTACCACCCCCCACGGAGCGAAAATGTGCTTTATTACGCTTAAGTGGGTTTTTTTTGTTTTGTTTTGTTTTGTTTTGTTTGGGTTTGGGGTTTTTTTTTGGGGTTTTTTTGGTGTTTTTTTTTTTTTTTTTTTTTTTTTTTTCCCGCGTTTCAGCTTGTACACGGTGCATCGCTCCAGTCATTGCTGGGTACCATCACTGGGTGCTACAAGAAGAGTTTGGCTCTGTCTGATGTACTCGCTGTCAGGTGTTTGTGCACAACCGCAACACGCCCACTCAAACACGTCTGCAGAGGACAAAGGGGCTCTCACCCCACCAGAGCTCCCGTGTTACCACACCTTGCCCTTCTGACCTTCCCTTCCACTAAACCTGACATTCAGGGGACCATGGCAGTGTACCCTGGCATTTTAGCTAAGAATGGTCCAGCAGCTGCTGAGACGCTCCAAGTCATGTAGTTCATACTCTTACGGAATAACTCAGAACTAGACCACGAGAGATGTCCAGTCCAAACCCAGCCCAAAGAAGAGGCAGCTTTGAGCTTAGACCGGGCTGCACAGTTGGGGCTTGATAACCTCCAAGGCTGGTGACACCTGCCTGGGCCCTGACTCCAGTCCTGGGCTGTTTTTTTGGGGAAAGTGTTTCTTCCTTGTGAATGCTCTAAATTTCCACTGTTTCAGCTGTGCTACTCCCTCTCACTCTCCAGCTGTGCACCACTCTGATGAGTCCTGATGCTGCATTTCCTCTACCCCTCTCCTGTCCAGGACTGCTGTTGGATGTTGCCAAAGTTCTCTCTTCCCAGCAGAACCCTCTCCTCACAGGACAGGCTCTCCAGGCCAACTGCCTCAGTGGCCTTCCCTCACCTCACATCTAAAAGAGATTAAGATCACTTAATTTATTGCACTGCAAGTACAGAAATTCTGAGTTATTTATCTAATCAGGACTGCAGACAGCATACTTTTCAGATTTGACTGGTGGCACACAGTACTATTTAAAAGACAGACTTCTGTTTTATTACCATATTTTAATATCAAAGCATTCAGTGAATAGGACCACCAGAGACCCTCTTTATTACTCTCCAGGACCATAACAGGACTTCCAGCAGGAGGTGGATGTGTGTAAACTATTTTTAGGAAAAGATATTTATGTATTAGTTAAGAAACACCTTTTAATGAACATGTATAATTATGATGGATAAACCCCCTGTTGTAAAGTCTCACCTCACACACAGAATGAGGAGAGTTTGATCCTCTGTGTGTCCTGTGCAGAAAAAGAATGCCTGCTTTCTAAGCCTTCAAATTGAGTTACCCAAGTAATTCTGGCCAATTTCAGTATCTCTATGAATTAATTTCAGTTCTAAGGCAGTTCATTAGCTAAATTTCTCCAGCAGCTTTGACACATGCCCATTTTCACACAGAATTGAGTATAGGGCATTATCTAGAATACACCAATTCTGAAAAGCTGATGGCACAAATAGCCAACTGATACTAATGACTCACCAATATAAGCACTCACTAAGAACAGCTGAAGTGGCTAATGGCCTCAGTTTTTTCCTTGCTGTTCCACCTCTTAGCAGAGATGGCTTAGCTGCACATGTCAGCCACTGACGTTTATAGCCCTGTGTGTAAACTGGTTTTCAAACTGGCACCTCCAGCTTCCTGCAACCTCTCAGGAGCCAAGGAAGTAGCAGGTGAGTGTGAATGAGATGACATTAAAATTCCTGATACTGATGTAAAACCTCGGTGGTCCACTACACACTTTTCCAAGAACTGTATAGAAGACATTTTCCTTAATAATGAATTTGTAAAAGCATTTTGCCCCTTAAACAAATGGGGGAAAAAAAGAGAAAACAAATGTCAGGAGTGTCAGTAATTGTTATATAGGAATATTTGAGAGGTACAAGAGACTTCCACAGATGGCCAAGTTTAATTCCACAAGCACTTACCCAGTTTGCTCCTAAGCAGGCAGGAAATGGGTAAGCCACATTTGTCCTTACTGCCTTTTGAGACCGGGAATGCAGAGATCTGGGATAAGGCAGAAGGCCTCGTGTCAATTCCTATTACCAAGTGAGTTTGCTTTAAGTAAAAAGTTAATCCACAGGCTACCATTTGACTTTTATTAATTTGACTCCATTTTTGCAGATTAACTGCAACACCAGAGAAGGAGACAAGCACCAACTAAAGTCTGAACTTTTCCAAATTATCTGCACAGCCACAGATACTGTCGTCTCCAGTGTTTGCTTTGAAATCCTGGAAAATACACTTAATAAAAAAAATGTCTTTGCATGCCCAGGCACATCCAAACTTTCCACTTGTTCTCAGACATTGGACACCAGCACTGTTCTCAGCTGGAAAAGGATATCAGGACTGGAAAAGGAAATGAGGTCTTGTAGTACCTTTCAGTGTTCAAACTTCAGTCTTCTCATATACATGTGTTAATACTATTATTTTATACTTTTTATGCTTTAATGGAACTATAATCATGCATGACACTTTACAAGTCTACTTAGGCAGAAATCCTGGCATCTTTTTCTTTTTATATTTATCTTCAATAAGAAAAATACAAATAATTTGAGCCAAAATTATGTAATCTAACTTTGCTTTGGTATACCCATATTTCTTATGTCCTTTGCCCATTGTGTCTGTGATTTACAATTCCAGATGATTCTGATCTTGCCTGTGAGCCAGTTTCTGCAGCTGCTGTCTTCTCTATTCTCTGGAATTATGTCATGCTGTAGGAATACTTCCACTGGAAAGGTAGAAGGTACTAGGAGCCAGTGGCTGTGCTGGACATTTCTGCTCCCATATGGTTTACCATTTGAGCGTGGGGTAAGAGAAGAAATGTACCCATGGGATGAGCGGGAAAAACTCCTGGCAGCATTATTTAATTTTTTCTGGTTGCTATCACATTGTACAGTTAGCAGCAATCTGCAACTGCCAGCTGAAGCACTGGGGAAATCTCTTCTACTGCTATTCTGACATGAACCATATGTGTTTACCAGCAAAGCAGGTACACCTGTGTGCTTTTGGGGATGGCTCAGAGAGGAAAATAATTCACACTCTGAGGAACTGATTCTGTATTATGATTTGGGATGTCCCATTGCACAGCCCAATATGGGTTATTCCTAACAAAATGCACACGTTTGTCACATTGTTTCAACTCATTGTGTCTTGATTCTTTGTATTTACTCTTCTGTGCACTGAAGTTGCATCTACTAACTGATGTTCTGAAAACTGCCCGTGGAGACCCATGGAGCTCTCCACTGCTTCTACTTTGCTGAGAGTGGGTGATCTTAAGGAGCACCTGGCTTTGTGAATGGAAACTGAAATCAGTGCTGGGTCACCTGCTGAGTGAAGGGAATCCTGCTGTGACTGAGCTTGGCAGGATTGGCTGCTGCTCAGGGTTGTGATACAGAGCCATGGCAACATACAGGAGGGGGTTGATCTATTTTAGATGTCAGGTCAGCATTTGCTGTATAAATGTATATATATGAGATATATGTATATCTGTAAGTAGTGCTGTACTTACAGATAAGAATTTAGTTAGTGGCTGAACTGAGCAATCCTCAAAAAATATTCAATCATTCTGTAATATGCAGGGTTCTCATAGTAGGGAAAAGACCAAGAGGCCAATCTCAGGAAAGATAAAGCTGGCAGGAAGGCACTGCTTCGTAAAGCTGACTCTTTGTGAGGGGCAACAAAAAGACTACAGGAACACCCTCTTACATTAAAAGTACTCTCTTACATTAAAATAACCAGGCTACTTTTTATAATTTCTGTATTATTTTACTAAGATTATACATTTCAGACCTTGCTTAATTCCATGTAAAGGAAAGCCTTAAATTCCATGTAAGCTGCTGGAACAAAGTGGGCTCATGCTGTACATCATTGTGGTTTCATGAAGAAGAGTAAATGGAACAGTCAAGAATGACACCTGCATGTGAAATTACTAAATTAGCTAATTCCCAGTGATCTGTCACTTTGTTAAATCTCTGCTAGAACCAGCAAACTGCAAGTTCCTCTTTCAAACAAACAAACAAACAAGATACACCATTCAGGTGCCAGGTAAACAGCTAGCCACAAAATGCTCAGTTTAATAGCTAATGTATGGTTTACACTGCTCTCACGTCTGAGTTCTATGTTTTTTTTTTTTCACCAGACATCTAGCAGATTATTGGAAATGGTCGGTTCATCACCCCTGGAGGAATTTAAAAAACATGTAGATGTACCTCTTAGGGACATGGTTTAGTCAAGGACCTGGCAGTGTTAGGGTAGTGGTTGTATGATATTAAAGGTGTTTTCCAACCTCAATCATTCTATTATTCTGTGATTCTGTGACTGACTGTACAGTATCTAAACGTTGGCTGCAAGGCTGAGAATGGGCCTGCTGGCCAGGTAATGGCCCCTGAAAGCCCCTGGATATTGCTTTTAGCTGCAAATTCTGTCATTTTCTGTCAACAGAGGGTGACCAAGATTTTGCAGTTGGTATAAGTGATCAGGAATGTCACAAGAATATCCAAGCTTAATCCATCCTAGGCAATGCACTTCTACAAGAGTCCCTCCTACAGCTTCACACTATAGGCTGGTCAGCCTTGTGGAAGAGAAGAGGAAGCCAGTAGGTAGGAGCTGGAGTAGCACCATCCTTGGCAAAGCAGGAGAGCCAAAGTGAGATGGGCAATCTCATAGTCATGAGAACTACAGATGAAAAAGTAGTAGTAAAAAGTAGCCTTTCCACATGCATCCATGTAAGAGAGTTTCTTGGAATAAGTCCAAGCTACAGAACCTTGCTTCACTGGCAAGAGACAGGAACCACCCCAAGAGAAGACCTCACAAGACAAAGCTGACTGCTAGAATTTCCCAGATACTCTACTAGAGATGAGCAGTTAGGAAATGAACTCAGGAAGAAGAAGGAAGAAATATTACCATATTTTGGGTTTTGGGGATCAATATTCAAGGATGTTTTGTTTCCTGGACAAACCCACAGAACTACTAGAGATTCAAGCATTTTAGTACACTTAGCTACTCAGGTGAGAACAAAAATAAACGCTTCAATTAAAGCTGTCCTGTGAGTGTCCAGTTACTGAGGGTTAGCTATAGCTAGATGAAAAAATAGCCTCTGCTGTTTGACATGAAAAGATGAGTTTAAATAACTACAGATACCTGGTGTGACCCTTAGGGTGTCCTGTGCAGGGTTAGGACCTGGACTCCATGATCCTTGTGGGTCACTTCCAACTCACCATATTCCGTGATTCTGTGAAATATAGAGAAGGGACGACTTGCAAAAATAGAGCCTAAATATTAATTCCAACACAAGTATGTTTCTCATTTTAAAAGGGATTCACAGTACTCTGAAACAAGATATACTAGAGCAGGCAGTTACACAATGATTACCAGTGTAACTCTAGCTTGTAAATTGTAAAGTTTTCCCATGAAGACAAAATTCCAGGAAAATCCAAATGGTCACAGGATAGAGTAGAAGGACAGCATATATTTTGAAGGGAAGAGGTTTGGTTTATTGTTTACTTTGCATAAAGCTAGAGTTAGGATTTGGTTTAGGGTTAGGGAAATCAAAGACCTCAGAGTTGAAGTGCCAGCAACATCTTGCTCAGCCCAAAGACCTGGGATGGCAGGAAAAGCTGCAACCCAGTACACATCAGGAATCATGAACAGGTCTTATCCCCTGCAAAGATACCTAGTTTAAAGTCAAGGTCTGGGCTAGTTATCTGAGGACCACATTGGAGCAGTGTCCAGTTGGCCAAAGTAAACTGTTCTTTCCAATATAGACTGCCTGTATGCTTCTGCAAATTTTAGCTCTGAAAATAGAAAAGTATTTTTTTGCTCAAAAAGCATTAAAGTACCATTATCCTCTTTGGACACTGTAGAATTAATCAGGTAAGAGAAGAAATTGTAAACAAAAATTTGTAATCCAGAAATAACAAAACACCATGGACAGTAATATGGACCAGATGATAGAGTATAGATGTAAAAGTAAATATAACTAGGCCTGTAACATCAAATATGAGCAAATTAACATCACTGATTGTTTTAAAATAAGCAACTCTTTCTTATTATCATGAACAAAAGCCACTGACAACTGCAGAAAACCTTTTATATCAATTGTGTCCCTTTTGTTTATTGGTTATGTGCCTGTAGTAATATACTTTTAAGATTTCTTTGAGATATCAGCTGCAGAAGAAGCAGGGGAATGCCCAGCTGTTTAAAAGCTATTTCATGATGCAGAGGACTGCACAATGAAAAAAAAATAGGGTTGCCATGGTAAATTATTATTTGTGTACAAATAAATGCCCTGCAGACAATTTCTCCCTCAGCTAACATTACTTTTGCAGAATTTGTAGAAAAGAGAAGACAAAGCCAAAAATGACAATATGTGCAGAGATGGAGTAGTGGGGGGAGGGGAGGAAAAAGGAAGTGAGACAAGAAAAGGAAGATTTATTCAGTGCTGTTGAAAATCATTAGTGCCTATGTTTTAGAATTCAGTGAAGTGGACCTGCATGCGCCTTATCTTGCTATAAAGTAGCTTTCCAGGGGCTTCCTGAGACTGAAATATTTTGCCCTGTCAGAGGCAAAATTTCTCCCCAAAAAAGTAGCAAAATCCTGCAAAGAAGGGTTGCCCTCTTTAAGAGAGATCTCCTGTCACAGGATCAGCTCAGCTGTGTCAGGATCTTTTCTGTCCCCTGAGTCAGCAGAGAACTATCAGACACCATCTCAGCATTGTATCCTTGGGGTTTGAAGTCCTACAGCTGAAAGTTACTGCACTCACCTGGCTGCTGGGCTGGAATTCTGTGTGGCTTGAAGTCATGCAGTACTCCACCTCTAAGGTGGGTATCTCCTCTTGCCTGTGTCAGACCTTTCTCTTTGCCAGCATGGAACCATTTCTTCTGTTGAAATCCACTAAATAGAGCAAGGATATTTACATATGTACATAAATGAAAGACATGCTCACAGCAATAACAGTCCCAGTTGCAACATCAAATAGAAAGTGTATGAGATGGGAGAAAAAAAGTCAAAACAAAAACAACCAAAAAACAACCAATCCACCACCACAAAAACAAGAGAGATGACATACATATGGTATTTTTGCCTCAAGGAACTATGGCTGTTGAATTTTACAAATTCATAACAAAGTGAAGAATACTCTCTATTTTACAACAACTGCAAAGTAAATCAGGACAGTCACTCAACACTAGAGATTGCTGAGTGTCACAAGAAGTACAGCTTCACTTTTACAACCATCCAAAGAGGCAGCTGCAGCTGCACATCATTTTTCTATTTGATATATAGCATAAATATATGGGACATGAGATAAAAATATATTTAAAGCTGTACAGGCAGGTATTGCCACAGGGTACCCCAGCCCACTCATGTTAAATGCCAGCATTTCAACAGATTACATGCAACAAAGAAAAATCTCTGCAATGTATTGCTTACTTTGATTACAGGTCATAACTTGTTAGCTGCCTGATGAAAAACCTGAATGGCAGCTCCACTGTGTTCCTGCATCGCCCAACTGATCTGACTTCCACCTTGTTTCATGGCGAAAACTGGCCTTTCTTTTCCCTGCTACACCGATTTGTTCTTTTCTGTAAATGTTGTGGCACTCAAGCAGTTGTTGAAAATATTTAGTGCAGCATTTATTACAATGGTAGGAGAAATGAAATTGCTGGAACAAGAAAGGAGGGAGATGAACATGGTGGTTGTTTATTGTTTGGAATCATACATTTCATTCCTCAGCAAGGGGGCAGCATGCTAATTAGCTCAGATGTTTATATATTTAATGTCGTTTAAACAGTTAAGGCCTGGTTGGCATTTCATATCCCAGTTTTATACTTCAGTCTACTCCTGGTTTGCCCTGCAGGTTGGTGTGAGAAGAATGCAGCTTCTCAAACTGAAATGTCTTGTAGCCCAAGTTAAGGGTGTACAGGACCCAAATAATGAACATAAAGAATGCAAAACTGGGGGGTAAGAAAAATCCCTGTATATTCTGTTCATTTGAAGCCAATTTTCGTGAGAGAGCAAGTATCACTTTGTCATTCCTGATCTGCTTTCCAACCAAAAAGCCTTGCCAATTTGAAAATCTGCAAGGACAAAAATGTCTTCCATAGGTTAAAATATTTGTTCCCTAAGAATTATTAGGGACTGTTGGACATTATGAATGCTTTCAGATTGACAAAAGGAATGACTGACTCACACTGATCATCTCTAAAGAAAAAAAAAATCTAGAAACTTTAGAAGTTCTTCTTCCTGTTTTTAAAGCTAACAAACAGATGAGGCTATTTCTTCTAATTTTTTTACTTAGACAAAAAAAAAAAGAAAAAAAAAAAAGAAAGAAAACCCAAAATTACATCCCTTCTTGTGGCTGTGGTTTTGCCCTGTCAGCTGATCTGATCAATGACTCCAACAATCTGTGTGTGCACCCTGGCTACCTCACACCAGATAAACTGTCAAATGAGCCAGCAGTGGTCTTTGCACCAAAAGCTGCACATCATGGTAAACAAACAATTTTCATTTGTCAACAAAGCTAGAATTCTGTGGCTTTCTTTCAACCACGTAGGGACAAAAGCAGTGAGTGAGGATTACATTATATGGCAAGGTTCAAGGGGGGAAATGACTAATAATTAATGACACTGGTTATAAGGTTTCCACAGCAATGTGCTGTCATGGACTGGGTCCTATGACTGACTTACACAATATATGTATATGTTTTTGAGTTGTGTTCTCTTCTGGTTAGGAGTGCTCCATTTTTAGTTCCAGCATCATGACAAGATGGGTTCAATAACTAGCAAGCTGCCAGATCCTGTTTCCTTCAGTTTCTAGACATCGATTGTTACGTGTTCTGAGACAAACAGGAGTGCCTAAACTGGTTTTGTCCAAGGTGAATTCTCATAGAGGGGTTTATGATTATACTGTGCCAATATCTATAGGCACCTAGGGAACAAACCTAGAATAAGGGTTGAGGTGCTCAGTTACAGATGGGCCAACAAGAATTGGTCTGCTCCAGGGCAGGGCTCCCACACAGATCTTACATCTGTCACCAAGACATACCAACAACTTCATCAGCTTCCTCAGACTGACTGGGCCACTGTTCATCACTCTTCCACCTCCCCCAAACACCGGAATACTCACTTCTTTATCCAGTCCTAGCCTTATGGGAAAGGAGAACTGGGCATTGTCAACACATCATCTCCTAATTAACTTTGTACTGATCTCCTCTATACTTGGCTGACGGTCTGGAAGTCATCACCCCATCTGACAGCTTCTGAATAATAGTATTAATTGATAGTGCCCATTAGTCCCACCTATATGACAGCTGACTGTGATACTTAGCTCATCCTCTGCACAGGGGTGAAGCCATGGCTGAAAGGGCCACAGAAGTGTGTGGGTGAATAAATAGGAGCATGTTCTGCTACTATTTGTATGGCATTGTGCATAACAGACTAAAGAAATCTGATGCTCCTGAATTTTTAAAGAAAGAATGCTTTCAAATTTGTTTGTCAGCTGGGATTCCTCCCTGTAATTTCTCTATGAATAAGCTTTTCTAAAATTTACCATGAAATGTGCTTTGAAATCTATTTTTATCACAGATCCATGTCCCAGAATCTCAGAGGTTGGCAGGTATCTCTGGAAGTCACTTAGTCAAAACCCTTGCTCAAACAATAACAGCTATAGCAAGTTTACCAGGACTGTTGTTCAACTGGGTTTCTATCTCTAAGAATGGAGACTCCACCACCTGCCTAAGACACTGGATGCACTCTTTAATTGTCCAAACACTAAAAAATATTTTCTTCTCTTTAAGTAGAATTTCACATATTTCTCTTTATCTCTTGTCCTGTCATGGGGCATCATTAGACGAGTCTGGCTTTATCTTCTTTATGCCCCCCATCACGTATTTGTACACATTGAACTGTCTTTTGGTAACTGCAGTTGCAGCTCCTCCCAATAGTCACATTCCCAACCATTTTTTTTTTCTGTGAAATTAACAGAAACAACAGAACTTCTTTGGCTTTTCAGTCACTGATGTCAGGAAATCATCATCAACGGAGTTCAGAAAATTCCTGAATTACTTGTGCTCTACTGCATTAACTCTGCAGC
Source organism: Chloebia gouldiae (assembly GCA_003676055.1). Lineage (NCBI taxonomy): Eukaryota > Metazoa > Chordata > Aves > Passeriformes > Passeridae > Chloebia > Chloebia gouldiae. Next base: position 172,212 of record QUSF01000036.1, on the reverse strand, counting down.
AGATAGAGTTGAGGAGCTGGAGAGCCTCCTGAGGGCCAGGGCAAGTGAAAGTGAAGTTTCTTCCAGGTATCTGAAGACCTTATCTGAAGATCTTCAGATCTTCTCTGAAGCAGAACTTGTTTTTCCTAAACCTATAGAAGACACCTTTCTCAACACCCCTGATGTGCGCCTGCCATTCCAAGATTGCGCTCCATGCACTGGAGCATTTCCATCTTTCCATCCATCACAGCACTCTAGCCATGTAAGTACGTTTCCATCTATTGCAGTACACCAAGGTAAGTGCAGTGAGACTGTAACCCTGCAAATGCACGTAGATCTCCAATTCCAGTTGTGCTCCCCAAGCTGCAATAGATAATTAAATGGTAGTGGGTGCTTGCAACTTAAATGATGAATTCCAAAAGACAGGGTCAAAAAAAAATATATCATTTTAACCTCCTTTTCATCTTCTGGTATACAGTCTTTTAGGAATACAGTCCTTTCTGTAACCAAGAACAAGAAGTTGTGATCTTTTCTCCAGCTTAATCCAAAGACTGTGGAATTACTAGGCTTTGGATGGAAACGGCAAAGAATGCAAGGGAATAACAGAGCACTATAGCAAATTGCTTCTTCAGTTTTCCCTAGTAACTCCTTTTGTGGAAATCATTTTGTTTAAGTTTTAAGTTACCCTGAAGGAATATATTGTGTCTGACTTCTGTTTTGGTGCCTGTCAGAAAAAGGCAGGGAGAAAGGAAACTCCATGCTTTTTTGTGAGACAGTTATAAGCCAAGGAAGAATTTCAGGACCTTGAGAACTATCAGAGTACTGCAAGCTGAGGTGTCCCAAAGGGATGGTGACATAGACACAATGATACTGGATCGTGTCACAAACCTTTTCCCATGTGGACTAGAGAGTTCATCACTTAAGGCAAAGGAATGAGTTGTGTTGCTTTTGGGAGGTGGAAGAAACAGCATGCATCTTTATTTGCCAGGCATTTCAAACACCTCGGTGGTGTTACCACATACTGGTCAGTGATTTCAAGGTCATGAGATTGTAAGGAACAGGAAGACTGGAAGAAAAATTGTTAGAAAAAGGGAAGAATACAAAGTAGCAGGATGGGCAGGGAGGTCTAACCTCTACAGGTCATCAGAGCCAGAAGATGAGACTGACTGCAAGAACAAATAAATCCAAGCATGTACTGCAGCTACTTTTCATTACTTATAATCACAGGTATATATAATCCCTTGTTATATCAGCTGGAAAATTGGGCTATTTGCAAAAACACCCAGACTGGCTTTTGAACAAATACAAAAATTACGTTTTTTTCTATTGTATGAGAAAATTTTAAGCTTGCAAAAGAAACTTGTGCCACAAGAGTAGCACCTGTGAGCAAAAGCAGATGGAGAATAAAGCTGAATGGCAAGTTTCTTTCATACAACCACCAGAGGTTAAACTATGTTAGATGACCATAGGGACCATTTAACAATGCCCAATTTTAAAAATCAATAGACCCTAGTTATTTTGTAATTCAGTAACTTCCTGTTTACAGCTGCTTAATCCATACAAGATTTGCAATCAACTCACCTGACAATTCTGTTTATCTGCTATTGTTTCCTTTGCTGCTACTGTTAATTTTAAATTTGATGTCTATGCTTTTCACTTGAAAACTTGTCTTATCTATTTCATAATGCATTACGATAATGCATCAAAATTTTAAATGGCAGTTATGGATACCTCTATAATGTAAAAATCAGTCTGTAAAACAAAACATGAGTGATTGGAGCTCAGTTTAATTGGAGACTCTAGGAAAGGCATGCACAGAAACTGAAGCTGAAAGTGCCTTCTGTTGGCAATTTGGTCCAACCCCCTGCTTATTCAGGGCCACACAGAGCTAGGTGTCCAGGACCATACCCAAATGACTTCTGAATATCTTCAGGGATGGTATCTCCAGAGCCTCCCTGGGCAACCTGTGTCAATGCTTTTTCACAGTAAAAAAGGAGTTTCCAGCTGTTTGTAGGGAATTGTCTGTGTTTCAGTGTGTGCCCATCACCTCTGGCCCTGTCACTGGGCTTGTCTAGAAAGAGTCTGGGTCCCTCCTCTATGTGGGCTCTCTTCAGGTACTTGCACACCTTAATGAGATCCCCCCTGAACCTTCTCGGAGCTCCAGGCTGAACAGCCCCAGCTCTTTCTTTTCCTTCTCAAAGGATTCATACAGCACACAGGGATTGAAAACATAACAGATGGTCTGGTTTTATATCAAGCTCAGATATCACTACATTTTCCATCCCTAAAATGAGATGTTCTCTTCATGGCCTGACTGTGTATTGTGATTTCCTATTGTGCTATGGTTAAGTATATTAAAGAAAAGACAGAAGTACATATTCACCAAGCAGTAGGCCCAAGTAAACACTTGTAGATTTTGGTTGTAACAAGTATAGAATTGGTAGAAATAGAAATGAAGTATCAGTATCCAAAATTATGAAGCATGTTAAAATAAAAAGGAGCCATGTTTAAAGGTGTAACACCAGGCAATGATGCCGACAAGTCTAAGGTCGGCTGGAAAGATTATAGCCAGTTTAGTACTTGGCATGGATATAGTAGCAATAATTGGAAAATGGTAATTAATATCTACAGTGTGCATGCAAAGTTGCAAACACACACACAGTGTGTATGCAAAACTGGGATAACTCATCTCTACTCATTTGAGTTGTCCCAGTTTGAAGAAGCCAGAAATTTTATGGAAAAGCCATGTGAAAATCTGTGCCAAAAAGGTATCCCATTATCAACAAAGTCTTCCTGCTTGGAATCCCCTGATTCAGTCCTGCCAGGAGTTTTCTGTAATTGGTGTAGACAGCTTCACAAAAAACATGAGTATGAAAGCAGCAGCTATTGCTTTCCTATTTCCTCAGACCTGTGAGGAAATGTGGTACCTATCAGAAAATAATAAAATTTTCATGTGAAAGAGATTATTCAGAAAAAAAAGACAAAATTCTGAATTGAAACAATTTGTACATAATATCTATTTGTGTTGGTTTTCTTCAAATAAAGAAATTCCCAAACACCACCAGAAGTGGAGCTTTCTGTGAGCAGAAGAACTGAAAACATCTGGTTTTAAAGATGGATGTATAATAAATTATTTTTCTTTGTGTAATTATACAGATCACAACTCTAATCCCCAGTATGTTCAAAAAAACAAGAAAAAGGCTCCCCAAGCAAGAGGAAGTACATCTCATGAGGACATCCAGTTTAAGGTGGAAATACAAGTCTGATGCTGTAAAACAGCTGGTGACCATCAGGCCTGTTGAATTCAGACCACAAACTCATTAGAGCAGGAACTGCTTCTTTGTTCATGGCTTGTGTCTTATTTCTTAATTGTCAATGTTATTGCAAAATGAGAGTAGAAAGAAAAGCTCTGATTTTTGCTAATTCAAAACAGAACTAGTATGACATCAATTTGTTAGTGTTGGAAGCTAACTTTTGACATGCATAAATAACAGAAACCCTATTACACTATGCCAAGCACTAGAGAGTATAATCGTGTTTGACTTTGCTATGGTCACGCACTCTGTTCAATACCAACATTTTACACAATCACCTGCTTTTAAAAACATAATTAATCCTTCATGTTTCACTTGTAGATTTCAATGAAGATTCAGAATCTATTGAAGAGAGAAGAAGTGGAAAACCCCACTAGAAGTTGAAAAAACCTGTAATTCTGAAATGCTGGCACAGGCAGAATTGAATACTCAGCTTACTTCAACCTGTCTCATAGTGATGAGACACACAAAATCCCTGATTTTGTTTGTAATACTCTCAAAATATTATTAACTAAGTCTTTCCACTGGTAGTTCTTGTGTGCCAAAACAACAGACTGAATTTTGGAAATAGAAAAAGAGAGTAGTAAAAGTCTAGAGAATAATAAAATATTGATATTTATTAATTTCCATAATAGACATGAGGAGGAAAAAGTAAAAAAAAGTGAAAGAAAACAGAATCAGACATGGTTTCAAGAAACTGTATATAATGACTCAATTGTGCTCCCACTGAAGGAAGAAAAAAACTTTCACTTGATATTATTGGAAATTGGCAAAGATTTTCAGTCACCTAGACAGGCTGCAAACTGAAAAGATGTTTATCCTTGAACACTACACTGGAGACAAAGAGAACATTACATTTTATTTTACTTTGTTCAATGTTATTTGGCATTAGAAAGATAGCCTCAATAGCAGCAAAAAGCTAGAGCATCCAAACACAGTATTAAAGGTATTTATTAATTCTTTTCTCTGGTTATGAAAGGCCTCTTACCTCAGCTCATCCAGCACATCACAGCAGAGAGTAAAGATTTCTACTTTAGAACAGAAATAAACCAGTACTTTTTAATATTAATCAGTTTATAAATAGGTTATTTTCTTTGCCTCTTTGTGCATTTTTTTCTAAATATGTTTGAGATTCAAATTTTATAATATACTGTAGAACTCCCCAGAACACAGATTTAACATTCTCATCCTTTCTCTTGCCACAGTATGTAGATTGCTGTTCAAATACCAGTTCAGTTGCAGGAAAAACAGCTGCTAGTTCACTGGAGGCAAACTTAAACCCATTTCTTGTTCATTTGCACACCTTTTCTCCATGACTGAAAGGTGCACGTAAGAGGCCATGAGTCAAATCCTGGTGTCAGCTAATCAGGCATAAAAGTGAACAAACACCCATGAAATCAAGGGAGGAAGAATAACATGCAAAAGAAGGCAAGTCTTTTAGGCAGGAGCACTAATCTGTCTGAGAAAACAGCCTTGCGCACTTTTTCCTTTTCAAACAGTTTGTACACAGCTGTGACAGTTATTTACCATTTCTCTCCCTGCTTGTCTTCAGGGCAAAGATTTTTTGGTACAAAAAACCTCTGACCCCCTCCACCTTCACCAGCTGGGATTGTGGACCTCTAGCCACCCCACAGTATCCAAATGGTTCCTTGGCAAACTTCCCTTCCTCTTAGGAATGGTGTCCCAAAGACTTAAGTTCTGATTTGCACTTGACAAGCCTATCTGTATTAAAAGAATTTGTAGCATGTTCACAACTGAGGGCAACTTGCATCCGAAGCCAATGATTACATACACAGCTTCAGAGATATCTTGGTTTTGAAAGCCTTTAGCGCTAACCCCAGAACAATTGTCAGCATTTATAATGGTGATTTCTGACATGCCACTGGGGATTGTTTCCTAATTAGAAAGAGAAGAAAAAGAACCGCAAAAGTTAAAGTTCTGCCAGAAAAGTAGACTAAAGCAGACAGATGGTTTATATTAACTGAAAGGGCATCCAGATTTGTGATTTTCTTTTTCCTTAACAGCAATATCAACAAACAAATTCAGAAAGCTCATAATATTTCTTTAATTAAGTGTTCAAACACTTCCTCTCTTTGTATTCCTTAGGTGACCATCAGCTTCATCTCCCATACAGACAGAGTAACTGGGGATAGGTGGAGATCTCACCCTGCGCTGAAGACTTTTTAGCGGCAAATTGTGCACAAAACCAAAAGACATACTGAAAACCCTGCCATACAGTATAAACGAAACATCATGCTTCTGTTGTGTTTTGTCTGTCCTAGCACAGAGCATGGAGAATGCAGAGACCTCCTGGAAGTGCATGTGGTGAGAGAAGCCACACATGGTGCAATGTGCATTTGTGCTGCCTGTTTGTAAACATCTGTGTATTGAAACACCCAGAGAGATCTGCCCCAGTTTCCCTTTCCCCACCTCAGAGACACCAGCACAAGTACATCCTGAGTGAGGAGCCATAGGAAAAGGTCCTTCAGCAAAGCAGTCATTTTGTAAATTGTCTGCTTACTCCATGTATTCTCCAGTGGCAAAGAAAATTATGGCAAAGAAGCTCATCTGTGTACTTTTGTTTCTCCTATACTCATCCACTCTGTAACTAGGTCCCTAAGAGGCAATTTTCTTCTTGATGCTCAAGTTTCCATTCAAAACCTAAAATTTGTGGCCACTAGACTATTATCTCCAGGCTTGAGAGCCATCTGTTTTTCTTCTTGGGTGGCTTCCACAGCTGTATACTATAATCAGGATCAATTATGTATTTATATCTGACAAAGAACAGCCACGTCTCATGGTTCACTCTGCCTCTTCAGACAGTGATTGAGACAATTATGATTCCTGTGTCCCAAACAGAAGAGGAATTCTTACAAAATAAATAGGAAAATATTTAGTAGACAGGATTTATTGGAAATAGTTCTTCTTCCACACAGCAGGTCACTACATGGGCAAAATTTTTCATTAGAAAGTTAATACTAGGTCATGAGAAACCCTCTGAAAATATTAGGGCAGCCTCTGTAAAAATCTTATTAAACATCTGAAGCTGACACTTAGCACTAGACAAAAACAGTACCTAAATGAACCAAATAAGAAAGAGGGAGCAAAACCTATCTTTTTCATACATAAAATTTTGTCTATGCAGGGAATAGAGAAGCAGGCTCCTACAGCCCGATCCAGTGAAGCAAACCAAAAGATGGAGCCTCATCAAACACCACTTCACTGGAGTCACAAAGCCTTTGTGAAACAGACACACGTGGCCATCAAGGGCCTGAGCTGACCCTGCTCCTGCATCAGCTGAGCATGGGAATGCTGTGGGCCAAAGACCTACCAGAGGGAAAAGTTCCTTCTCCTGATTCCTCACCAGAACCTAAATTATCATGCACAAAAAGGCCAGGTCCATGTTGAACAGCCCTTGGCTGTAAGAATACCTCACCCTTGTAAATAATGGCTCCAGCAAAACAGAGGGAGCCAGGCTACACCACTCCTTTTTCATGATAGTCACTGGAAGAGAGATTCCAGCCCTGTTGTACCAATTGACACAGCTGTTCAGAATATCAGGTATCAGTATTTTGAAAGTTTTATTTGTCATTATTGCCAGATGTCAAAGGAATTACTAACCTAGATGCTAGTGGTATCTGAGATGCCTGCAGCAAGGTTATAGCGACCCACGTAACAGTCTCAGTTCACATTCCTGTGGTCTGGGATTTCAGATGAGCCACTATTAACAGACAATTCGTACATTTAATAAGTGTTTATTTGTTTCTAATTGTACATGAAGCTCCAGCTAACAGACCATAACTACAAGACCTTTAAAAGCTTGGGCGTGACCCAGTAAACCATCAGAACAATGAAAAAGTCTTTACAGATGTATCACACTTCAAACTGAAAAAATATGTTTAAGGCTTGCTACTTTGTTCTAGTTTCCCCAGCAAATAAAAACCTATTCTTCAACTGTTTTAAAAAGAGGTTAATGAAGTAACAACCAATTTCCTTCAACACTCTTGAATTAGGGGAAAAGAAATGAGGAAATCAAAGAGGTGGGGAGTAAATCTTTCACTATTGATGTGATTTGGTTTGCACTTTTCATACTGTGTAAAAGCAATATGACTCAATGTTAGCATATCCTTTTGAGAGAAAACTTTTGTTTTTAAACTTTATAGAATAAAGAAAATCCCCAGGATGGGGATTTGCTATCCACAAGATTCCCAGATCGCAAAAACTCAGTTTATGTAGAAAATGTGTTTTGCTGCCTACTCACCTCCTACACCTGCGTGGCTGCTTTGCTTTATGTGCCATTGCCATAAATATTTTAGTTGGAGTTATTGATGAAATGTGAAAGAGGATAAGTACAGTGAAACAAAACAGAATGGGGAGAATGGACACAGTCTGAGACCTTCCTTCAGCCCACATCTCTTCTGGAAGAGCTGTTCCTCCATGGGACATCACCTTAACAAGGACACAGGGATGGCCAGCAATAAAAACTTCTCTGCTTGTTGCAAAGAGTAAGGAACAGAGAAACACGAACAGTTCTAGCTTGAAGCATGTTTTCTGTCATCTTACCTGTGTTTAGATTGGCTAAAATGCAATTACTATTTCCTAGCTTTGTAGAAATGGTTCAGACTACTCATGTTAATTAGCATAAGAGAGCAAAATAAGTGTCGAGAGATTATGAGCACTTGTATCTACAGTGGATTTTCTTTAGTGAAAACTATAAATTTTGGCTAGGATGTTGTGGATAATGCTGTCAGACATATGGTGGGATTCCTGGGGCTGTCCTGTGCAGAGCCAGGACCTGGACTTTGATGATCCTGGTGCATCCCTTCCAACTCAGAATCTTCTATGATTCTATGAGTATTTGCTTGGAATTTTTTTCCACTCTTCTTACTCAAGGGGGAAAAAGATTATTGTAAAATGCACAACATATTGGCCTAAAATGACAATTTAACTTTGATTCTTAAATCAAATGTAGAACTTGTTCTCCACATGAGAGTAGCTTGGATAAAATAGTAATTTCCTAACTGTGTTGTCATTATATGTATATAGGAAGAGACAAAGCTAAATTTTAGTTAAAGAAATCTTACAATTTCAGCAGTCCACTTCATTTTTGTATTACTTGGTCTCATTTAAAAATTCTTTTCTCAAACACCTCTTCAGTAACTATGCTCTTCTGACTTTTTCTCAGCCAAAACTCAAAAATTCTTTGAGTTCATCGTGGAATCACTGAAAATTTACAGTCAAATGTAGGTTTTCTCCTGTGTTTTTCCTTTTAAATATCTGCACATTTGGGGCAGGGGAAGAAGAAGGAAAGCAAAGAGTGTGAGAGGTTAGCATAAGTACTACGAATTTTAAATTATGACAATAGTAAACTGAATTTTTACTTTTAAGTGTCCAAATGATACTTAGAATTTTTTTTTTTATTTCTCCATGACTAAAATGAAAAATCAAGGCACAGTTATTATTGTCTCACAGCAACAGATAAAATCAACATCAGGATAATGTCTAGGAGAAAGAAGTAAGCATAATTAGAACAATGTGTATCTAGCACAAAATACCTCAAAGTCTGAGAGGACCACACTAACTCTGTGCATATAAGAGACAACCCCTACAAACACTGATTTATTTGGTACAACACGCCTCCCAGATAAATATCACAGTATGAAATACAGTTTTTTGGTTGGTTGTTTGGGATTTTTTAAGACTGTGGGAAACTTAACATGGTTATCACGAGATGCTTATGCTTTTATGTACCCAAGGTAGAACAGAACAGCATGTATTGCAGCACAGTAAAAAAGCCTTAAATGTGAGTTGTACTGCCACAAGCAATTGTAGAAGTGGTACTGGTATATGTAATAAAGATAATTTGCACCGGTATGTATATAATATTTGATATTGTTGGGAGGATGCACAAGTCGGCACTGGGAGTTGTCCCACCCATATCTGGAGACGGTCTCTGATAAAATCTCATTTGCAAGCTAATACATGTGGCTTGCCCAAGATGGGTCATTTCTCGAGGTGATACATCCTCAAATTTAACTTGGTGATCTAAATATAACATAAATGTCAAATGAATCTTAAATTGATTTGGTGTTTAACTGTGATATGAAACTTATTCATCTCGTCAGTTCAGCTCCTACCCTTGAAATTCTGACAAGAGATTTACAAGAAAGGCTGAAAATCGAAAACTGTGGACAGCTATAAGGCTTATATGGGTCAGAGAAATGGTTATAGTTACAGGAAGAGTGACTCTGGAATATTACTGAGGACAAGTTCTTACTTTTAATTAGAGTAAAACTCTTTGTTTCAGGTGGCACTAACACATATTGCCTACCACCTGTTTTACCAGAGTGAACTGCTTTATCCAGCAGTATGCAACAGCCTGTATGTTTTCAACTCTGTCAGCCTTTTTTAAAGTCCTGTATTTTAAGTGCATTTGCAGAGATGATTGAAAACTGTCCTCCAGTATTCACCTACTGAAAAATTACAAAACAGGAGGACAAAGAAGAAAAAGAAATCACACCTTTATATGTAAAATGCAACATTAAGTCATTAGTCATTGCACGTACTAAGTAATCTCTGTCAAGAGTTGCACCAGAGCACCTGATGGCTTACATCCAGTTGTGGGGTTTGGCTATCCTCAGCTATATTTGCAACTAAAGATCAAAGGAGGAGAAAACATAAAAGGAGTAAAATACATACACAGGCCTTCCCTCTGCTAGATACACTGCGTCCTCTAGCATCTGAGGTTTCATTTAAACAACCTTTCTACATTCCACCTATGCTTTGCTAGGATAAATATCTGGGGGAATCAGTTTGGAAGTTAACATCCTTTGATGAACCTGTGATTCTTCACCAATGAGCAGCCAACTGTCAGTCCGTGAGCTCGAAATAAAAGTTTCTGTACTCAAGAAAACAGGAGGAATTTATTTATTTTACTACTTCCTGCAGTGCTACAAAATAAATTTTCCACTGGACTGTTCCTAGACCATGCAGCAGTACCACAACAGCCCCTAATATACATTACATTACCCACCTCTTTGGCATTTGTTGCTCTTTTATTGCTTTTTCACACTAGAGTGGCTGCTGTGAGCTTACTGTTTCTGGGCCAGCCCTCCACAACCACATACAACTTTTTATTTTACATTGTGCTTATCCTTTCTCATGACTCAGTGCAATAATACACACAGAATTCCATTGTTACTTTAGGTGAAGATCACCAGGGCAGGGAGCAGACTCAGGTCCATTCATTATGGGATTCATCACTTTTAACTAAGTATTCTCTTACAAACATACAGTTCCTAAGCACTTGAGGACTTCAAATACCATCTTCATCACTGCTTTATCCTTTAGCAACAAGTCTACAAGCAAAGCTATTTGGTGCAGGGAAAGCTGGAGTAATTTTTTCTTATACAGGACAGGGTCTGGGCAGTATGCAAACTACTGCGTGTGTTTATGTTGCTTTGGTTTCAGGACTGGGATTCAAACTTCATTCTATCTTCAAAATCCAAAGATAGTACTCTAGACAGCATGAGTGTGTTTCAGCCACAGCGTTTTCTTGACACAGCCGCAGAGACGGAATCCGTCCATCGGTCCATGGATGCCCGCAGTCCCAGGAGGATCAGGGATCCTCCCCGAAGCACCGGGATAAGGATAAAGTCACCGCGCCGCCTGCTGTCCCCGGCCGGGCTCCAGGACCCGCTCCCGTGCGGATTCTGTCAGTCGTTCCTGCCTTCCTAACCAATCGTTTTCCTGCAGCTACAGCCAAACTCAGGATGTTAAAAAAAATATCTGAAGTGCAAGCGCTTTTTATCATAAAAGTCTTTGCATTTTTAATCCTTTTTCTCCTTCAGATTACATTAAAATATCGTTTAGTATCTTCCCTGTCACATGGAAGCCTGCTGTTCAAAGTAAGCACTGAGGAGTTACTCCAAAACCACAATCTCATAACACGGTTAAGCCCCATTACTAAAAGGGTGGGAAAATGAGGTTAAGTTCTAATATAAATCAGTTTTTCTATAATTGCAGTAAGAACTGCTGTTCCAGCAGTACACAGCTACCTGTTTTCTTTCTTTTTCTTGTCTTTCTTTTTTTCATTTTTTTTTAATTTATATTGCTGCAATTTAACACAAAAGGAATGCAGGAAACACTATACATTAGAAATCCCTGTGCTATCTCTCTTTGTCCTGGACTTGAGAAACTTCTAACCTCTCCTTTCTGCAATGAGTATTAAGTGCTCTTTCTATGAGTCAGATAATTAAATCTGAAATGGGGCATGAGAAATGAAGTCAAAACAACTGTGACATAATCTCAATTAAATGAAACAAAATTAAAGGGCTCCTCCACTACACTTTACCACCACTCACATATTCCTACCACATTTTCCAAACACTTGGGAACAGGAAGATGTTTCATAAGAAGTTTAGCCATAGATAACCACTGTATTAATTGAATAAAATGACAGTAAGTATGTCAGATCAGTAAGTCTAAGTAAGAATAAAATAATTCCAGAATTAGTTGGTTTAAATGGTTGTCTTCTGTAAAGAATGACAGTGTTGCTAAAGAGTGGTTTTAAGTGCTGTTCAGTATTTTAAGCAGACATTTACAGCATTGTTTTCAATGTGTGGAAAGCTTGTCACATTCAGTAGCAGTGGCTATGTTTTATATTCATTACACAGTTCAGTGCAACACAGAATCTGTCACTTTGGAAGGCTCTGCACCGACTGCAAGTTCACTAATATGCTTCATATTTACTATATTACTAATCTATGTGACAGCTTTAACACTCAGATAAACATAAGCAAACCCAAGCACAGTAAGTTACACAACTTCACAATAAAAGATGGGTTAGGACATAGTCTCACAAGTAGATTAATTTACTTTGCATCCATGTGAGTATTAATGGAACTGGGTTTGTGAAGACAAGTAGGGGGAAGTCCTACACACACCTGATGTAAAAGTCTAGTCTCTTGATTCTATTCTAAGAATGCTCTTGAATCTTAGTTTTTCACAGAAAACACTTCAAAAACTGTAGAAGCCTGACACTTGTGAGTTATTGTACTTCAGATATATGAATGCATCTAAAAATAAGACCATCATTACATAACACACCTTTGAAGTCAACTGAAAAAAGATGACAACTAGTTTATATAAAGTTTTCTAGCAAAAAATGTAAAATGCATAGGCGATAATGAGTCAAAATATGTTTTACTTTAGACTTAGGCTGCTGAACTGGTTTAGTTTCATTAATAAAAAGGTATCTAATCGAACTGTACCAGCTTTCACCTGATACCTTAATTCACTGACCTTAGGAGATCCACCAAATAACTTGGAAGAAAAAAGCCCGGAGATAGTCTGCAGGTGTTATTGTCATGGAAACTGTTGCCCAGCTGACTACAGTTCCTTGGATAAAGATTTCTGTATGAATGCTTTTGTTTAGCATAACTGAATTGTATTTCTCTCCAGTAGAAGCAGAGAAGTATAGCCAGCATGGCATGATACAGACCTATTTCTCATTTTGCCTTAGTGACATTCCTATGAGCCATCACATCTGACCCAGAAAAATACACAGACATGCCTACTACATTTGAAAAACCTTGTTTTCTGTACACAAAAAAAAGATTATTCCAAGAGTGAATGTATATTTAGTCTGTAATCCAAAGAGGAAAAGCTGCCTACTTTAATTGAATTTTCATTTAACCTTCTCAATGGAAAATGCACATTTAAATGTAATGTTTGCTGAATAAACTAAAACTAAGGACATGAAAACACAGGTGTTTTTAGTTAAAGCTATAAACAGACCTCACAGATGTGTGCACTTCAATTTCTCAGCTATAATAAATGAGGTGGCACAGTTTATTCCTAAAGTATTTCCTTGTATCAAATGCATTGAAAAGAATCTCATTTATAGCCTAGTCTTTTGAGATCAACCTCTTAGTGCCAAGGCATGGCAAGGAGAAAGGTTAAAAGAAGTACAAGTCACATTTTTCGAAAGCCAGAGTGAGACATTCTCCAGTTTCAGGACAAAGGCTAAAAAGCATTATTATTTTTAATACTATTTTCCAATCCTCTCTGCTACCACCTTTAATTCATATAATGTTTGCAATTTGTGTCTCATTACACTTGAGAGATGGCAAGAAAGATCTATGCCTCCCCTTCAAGGCAAAAAACCCCTTCCTTCTGACACACAGTATTTTGCATTAAAGAATAAAAAAGGTCAAATTTGTTTCCTGATCACTACACTAATACTAAACTAAATAGCAACAGAACTAGCTGAGATGTATGCACATTTCCTGAACTATGATAACTCTTCTTTACCTACATTAACAGGCACATAGTAGAGTTCCTTCCTAGCAGCCCTTTAAACCTCCAGATCAACAACTGCTCTGTCCTATTGACCACATCCAAGGTATTTTATCTTAATAAGATATATTCAGAATGTCAGTCATCAACATCTCCACAAAAACTATCACTGAAATATGAAAACTGTATGATCAGCTGCAGGTACTGAAACCACATATTCATGGGATTCCCTGTATTTCCTTCCTGGACTTTAAAAGAAAGATGATATTTCAACCAATGGCTCTTCATGTATTTTGCCATCATCTTAACCAAAAATGTGATCAGATCATTTACAGAATGGAGGAACAAACAGATGCCTGATCCTCTTTAGCAATCCATGTTAATATGTGCATAATATGTGTAGTACGTTAAGCTACAGATACCAGGACTGAGTGCTGCAGGATGTGAAGGTTCCAGAGTTGTTATTCTGAGTAGCCTTCTGCTGATTATATGTGTTTTTTCATTCTCTAGCTTGACTAATCTAATTGAGGCTTACATGCACTACCCTTAAACAAAATTGTTCTCTTTTAACAATATATTTTTAAGAGGGACAGAGTGAGATCTTAAAAAAAATTCTGTTACTCCTTTATATTGAAAGGTTGCTGTGAAGAAGAATTAGTTAGAATATACAAATAAACACCCAAAAGAAATGAAGTGGTCACAAAATTTCATTCCTTACCATTCTTATTGTAAATAAAAAGCAATCTTATTATATATAAAATCAGTTCTCTTACATATAAAGAAAAACTCTTGAGACTGAACTTTGTCCTGGAAAATGAGAAAGCATTCTCAAAAGTAGTCTAAGGTGGCATTTAACAGTAAGCAGAAACATTGAAGATATTCTAAACACAACACAAAATATGCTCATTTACAAAAACAATCATTCTGCACTCTCTTACAACAGGAAGGAAAATGAAATAGTTAAATTTATTACTTTTCTGAATCTCTCCTTGATTTTAAGTAAATCATGCTGAAACTGCATTTATAAAGGGAAGGGATTTCAACATGAGTTTGCTGATATGGAAATTGTAAAGAAATCTCAACATCATCCTAGCTAACATTGGACTAGGAGTGTGCATCTAGCATTAAAACCAGTTATTTTTTTCATTTCAGAGAGATTTTAATAAAATAAAAATAAATTACTTTTTTAACAGGAGGAAAAGATAGGTGTCAGACTTAGAATAATTGGTAATGCATGATTTGCTGATTAAGTGCATGTGACCAACAATTGCTGCTTAAAACCCATGTCATTCTTCAGGCTGTGTAGGCGTACTCAAACCATTCAATATTATACATATAAAAGTAGTGCTGGAACTTCTCCCAGTCATGCAGGTGTTATGGAAATATAGAGTTTGTTTCTAAAAAAACATTTGACATCAGTTAACATGTTGGGAACGTTCACAATATTAAACATTTATTTCTTTAAAAAAGTAGAATTTTTATTAATTTAAAATACTTTCCATTCAAGAGAATGAGGAATTCAGTGTGTATTAGATTATTTCTTCTTGGCACCTCAACTGCATTTTTTTTCTAAATAAGAAGAGAAGAATTTGAAGAAACACAGAAAAATGATATCCACAAATTATGTCCATTATACCCAAAGTGTAAAGCATATAGAGTGTTTCTCAGAAATGTTTTATCGAAAAATATTCAGCACATTTTAGAGTGAGGTTTACTTCCATTCCTGATATCTTTCATGCATTGGAGGACCATGTTTGCACTGTCTGTCAGTGATGCTGTTTCCACAAGCCCACTGATGCTTATTGACCGCATAATGAACAAAGCCACACCACACTCCCTACACTGGTAACCAACCTTTACCATAAAATATAATTTATTGCAGTAGAACCATTACATTAGAATATTACATTTTGATGCAATAACAATATACAATGAATTTTTCATGTGAACCTTGGAGCTTCTTTGGAGCAAAGCCAGAAGTACCTGACCAGGTCTGAACACTGCTGTAACAGAGTTGCAAGACAAATGCCTAGAGGAGGCGGCTCTCCCTGTCCTAGGGAGGCCACATCTCAATTCCTGAGCCCAGTTCTCAGCCCCTCAGTTCAGGAAGGACATTGTGGAGTTCTTGGAGACTTACTCTTGGAGTGTGTCCTGAGAAGGGCAATGGAGCTGGGGAAGGGTGTGGAGCATGATTTCTATGAGGAGCAGCTGACGGAGGTGGGGGTGTTTAGGCTGGAGAAAAGGAGGCTTAAGGGGACACCTTATTGATCCCTACAGCTGCCTAAAAGGAAGGCATAGCCAGGTGGGGGTTGTTCACTTCTTCCAGGCAACAGGATGAGAAGAAATGGCCTTAAAACTGCACCCCAGGGAGGGTCAGGTTGGATACCACGACGAATTTCTTCACTGGAGTAATGCTGAGATATTGGAATGGGCTGCCCAAGGAGGTGATGGAGTCATCACTCCTGGAGGAGTCATTTCTTGAACCCTCCAGGACATGGCACTTACGCTGTGGTTTATTTGACACGGTGGTGTTTGGTCAGAGACTGGATTCAGTGATTTTGAACATTGTTTCTAACCACAATGATTCCATAACTCTGAGTCAATATTGTGCGTTTAACCAAATATCGTATTAAACAATGACTGAACAGCAGTCATACCACCTAGTATTTACTGCATGACAAATAATTGGCTTGCCTACAATACAGTTTTAGACCTTTTTGTATCATCCCCCATTGTAGACATCAAATGCTGGGTAAGGCAATCTGTCACTCTTGTGAGGTAAAACTGAGAAGCATCCTTGCCTGAGAGACCTCAGTGCAGAAGAACTCAGTGGGCTCTGGTGGCTGTAGATGCCTGCAGTGAGAAGTGGCAGCCTCGCAGTCAAACACCCCTTTGGTGTGCGTGCAGGTACAAAAGGGTAGTAATGCTTCATTCCACCCAGTTCCAGACCACACAAGGTACTGCAGTTCTGGCTCAGGCACTAGTCCCCAGTAAGATGTGATTTCCCACAGGCTGGCTGGGTTCGCACATCAGGGCTGATTTCAGCCTGGCCTGAACCAAAGGGCTGTTAGCTCAGTCACCGCGGGTGCACCTGTCGCAAACAGCAGCAACCTTTCTGTCTGCTAACCCAAGAAGCAAACGCAGGCACAACTAGGTATAAAACCATACACACACACACCACATTCTCTGATGCTAAAGAACCATCACTGAAAAATCTGAAGACTTCTGCTTTTCATGATATGAAAAAATGTGCTGTGACTCCTGCATTTGTACCATGGCTGTCAAAATTTCAAATAATATTTGTACTAAATAGAAAAGCAAGGATAGTGGTGATACACTTTCATTTTTCTTGGCCAAGTAATGTGATCTGCTTAGAAAAATATTAGGCCATGGGAAATCACTAAGACTGATGTGCCCATTTCCCCATGCAATTGTTTTCACTCTCACAAAGGAGGGACAACTAGTACCAGCTGTGAGACATTTTCACAAAAAATGTAACACTGAAATCAACTGCATTAAACTCAGTTGGACTTGTCTATAAAACTTTAACAAATTAACATGGTTGGGGGGCACAGAAACAAGCCTTATTACACATTTTGTGAAGGTGACCATGAACAAATTAACAACTACATTTCACACTTGGTGAACTGGATCTAAATTGCAAAAATTTAACCTTTTAGGCATTTATTAAGGAAATTTTAATGCACTAGGAGTTTGTTGTACCACTTCAGATAGTTAAAAAAACATATTATTCTGTACCCATGAGAGAAAAACTCCTTAAGCAAATAGTTTCCAATACTTTTGAGACTGCCTCAGATGACTTAGAAATGGATTACTCAGGGAAATTTCTGCATGTAACAGAAAGATAATTCCTGACTATTTAATTACAGTCTATTTTCTACAGTTTATACCCTATGTGAAATGTAACAAAAGAGTATTTTCTGAAATAAATTATTATAATTTCCCCAAAATTACAGCAAGTAAGTATTCTTGGCTGACAATTCAATAATCATGCCCAGAAGCTACTATAAAGTATCATGTGCAATATTAACACCAATGCCCACCTTACAAGCTTTGACAACGTATATAATTGCTAAAATGTACAAATAAAATATATTTTATTATGACATTTAAATAAGAATAGGAATTTAATATTCATTCCTCTTCAAAAGGTATGCATGAAGTCATAGTATATTGTCAGTTGATTGCACAATTCTAAACAACTACTTTTGCAATTTTTAAGTACATTAGTAGTTTTGTATCAATTTTCAGTACTTTAAGAACTTTGCATTGTTATAGTTAACTTTCACTTGTACCCAATATTAAAATGAAAAAACCACCAAAACCCCAACCCATCACAAACACAAAAGTTCAACTTTTAATCCACAAAGTATTTTTGTCATGATTAATGACATCTGAAAATCGTTTAATTTAGGTATAATTCACCAAAACCTCTTAAAAGAATTCCAACAACAAAACCCCAGCTCAAACCAACCTCACAGCTAGAATTATTTCAGTCACTGTATACCCAGACTGAACAAATTGCACAGGACAAAGTGAGCAGGCAGTGAGTCAGAAAAGGTATACTGCCCATCATATAAGACCAACTTAGTCCCTTCCAACAAGGTAAAAAGGCAAATATTAAAAATTCAGGGTTATGCTGGACACAGTAATCTAAGGTATTTTGAAAAAAAAACAGTTTGTATTTTTCAGCTAAAAATATCTCCCACTAGTCACCAATTGTTACAACACTTTTCCTCGTATTTGTATTTTTGCCTATTTGACATCCAGAATGTATCAGTTTGCTTCAACAATTTTAGACACTACAGTTATAAAAACAGTGTCTATATATTCTACAAAGTGAATGAAAACCTGGAACAGCACAGACAGAATTCCCTGAAGCCAACATTATTTAGTCTAATTTTTTCCACTTAATATATTGGCTATTAAGAAGGCCCCATAAAATGTCACATATGCCATTTTATTTTATTTTTTAAGAAGAATATAGACTGGAAGGGTCTACTAGGCCTCTTGGCAGGGAGTGGTGGGGGGGGGAAGGCAATGATGAAGCAGATGATGACTACATTGCAAGCTTTCAATTAGAGACAAATCAACTATATATATGAAATCAAATACATGTCTGCTGGCAGTGAAGAGAAGATACACAACCCTTATCTCTCAGAGCTACACAGCCCAACACAACAAAAGGGACTGCGTTAACTCAGGATGTAACTAGCACAGGGAGCTCCAGAGACAGTGACTTGTCTGTCTCGAGCCTTTTAGGAAGAGCTACACACTAAAAATGGCATTGAAAAACACTGATTCACAGTATAAAACAGCAAATTACAAAATCACACCCTGTACACATATAAGCAATGGAAATACATTATTGCATATGACATTAATGCTGATGCTCAGCAAAACCAATACTGCGCGGAAAATACAAACTCCTCAGCACCTGTTTTCTTTTTGCTTTTAAAAAAACCGCTGTGCAAGGGAAACTTCTGAGCAGCAAGGCTATTACTTAGCAGGGGAGGCTGTTATAAGTGATGACACAGAATCAATTTATGTCACCTTATAAAGAGAGTTGTATTAATTTAGCAAGCAAGCAATACGGGCAAATGCAGTGCTGGGCAGTCAGGGAGTCTCCGCTCCACCAAGGGCTCGCAATTGGTTCCTTGTTTCAGTCCTTCTTTTATACTGTGGCCTTTTCAGGAGTACTCTGCTAATGCGTTTCTTGTTGCTAGGGGGTCTTTTTCTGCTTCCTGACGGTCGCTTGGACAAAGGTTGGTAGTCTTCCTCTTTTACCCTCTACACGACCTCTCCTTATTTGGCGTGTTCTTTACTTCTTCCTGGAACTTAGATACCGTTACGCAAACAAGCATACATAGTGTTCCAAAGCCACTATTTCCCTGTTGTTTTATCAAACATGTTAAGCAAGCTTTGCCTTTGATTCTCATGTTTCAGCACGACTCAGTTCAGTGAACAAACCAGACTTATCTATCACAATCCCCCCTTTTCTTTCTCTCACTTTGTTCACTGAATCTCTGCAATTCCTGCTGACTCAAGATTAAGGTTTCATCCATTTCTTCTACAGGTTCATGTTTTGCTCTAATAAGCATTAAATGTCCAGCTTCTAAGTGCCCCTTTACTATTGCAATGAGTTTATAAATATACAAGGTCCAAAAGTAAGGCCCAACAGTAATAAAATCAAGGGTCCAGCAACAGTAGACAGCAAAGCAGTCAGCCAGGGGGAATGATTGAACCATGACTCATACCAGCTTTTTTGGACTTCTCTTTCACGTTTTCTCTGTTCTAATCATCTTCTTAGTTCTGCCATGGTGTCTATAACGACCCTTGTATGGTCAGCATATGCACAACACTCTTCCCTCAAGGCTATGCAAAGCCCCCCTTGATGTAGCAGCAATAAATCTAGCCCTCTCCTATTTTGTAATACTGCTTCAGATAGGGATCTCACTGATTTCACTAATCTATCAATGGCTTGCTCGACTTTACTCAAATCTTCATCTACTGAAATTCTGAGTGCCTTAAACTCCTTGTGTTGATTGACTAGAGAGGCAACCCCTGTTCCTGCACATATCCCACCAATTTTAAGGAGGGTTGCAATTGTCAAGGTAGTTAAAGGCTCTCTCGTTACTAGGTGATGTTTTGGCATGGTGTGTTTCTCATATACGTAATCACTAGTATGGTATGTAATTCTTGGTTTATTGATACTTGAATACAATAATCACTGTTTTGATTGAATATTTTCAGCTAAATACATGGGGTAATTCCAAGACTACTACATATCCATTTAGTATTGGAGGCTGGTAGCAGCCAATCTGCAGGTCTTTCTTCATCCTCTAATGACCCTATCACTCCGCAAAGGTGCAATTTTTGTGTCAGGATTTTTCCTATACATCTCCCTTTCCCTGTTACCTGAGACAGGGTGAGCCCCAGGATTGTTTCTTTGCCCTTTTTCCAAAAGCATCGTGCTGGATTAGTCCCATTCATTCTCTAAGGTTTTGAGGTAACTCCTATGGCTTCGTAAAATGATGGTCTTATATTGTAGCATAGCCAACACTCTTTGGTTAACTGTGGATTGGTGTTCTGGATGCAGGCGAACCCAGTGGGAAGAAGTGACGATGTCTGACTCAGTTCAGAAGGCTGAATTATTTCTTTATTATAATTATGATAAAATACATTAATATACTATATAAAAGGAGGATACTAAAACTACATACTACTTTCTCCTACTCTATCTCTAATCTAACTCACTCGTGACCGTGCTTGCGAGAGTCCAGACACAGGTGGATTGGATTGGCCATCAGGCTCAAACAATCCTCACCAGAATCCAATCAAGCACTCAGTCCAGGTAAACAATTCTCCAAACACATTCCACATAGGAAAAACAAGGAGCAGAAATAGAAATGGTTTTCTCTTCCATTTCTCTCTGTGCACCTCTAGGAAAAATCCTAAGAGTGAGAGAAAATGTGCTTGCCACAGATTGGTTTTGTTTAAGATACTATAGCTCGCTTGCATTACCTTCCATAATGCACTATATTCTTGGAGTACCCCTTGGCCATCCTTTGAGGTATTATTAATTCAAGTCTAATTTCCATCTATCTCCGTTTGATTTTCAGATGCTTCTGTCAAATTAGTTGAAGTTATGTCTTCTGCAGCTAGTGCTGTATTTGGTCCTACAAGTTCTGGATCATGTGGCACGATTTTCTTTCTGATAAGTATTGATCCTCCTCGGTCTGTGCCAGGCTCCCAAAACCGGATTCCCCAGGTCTTTCCTGTCAGCCACCCTGGGTCTTCAGGTTTCGTGATGTTGATATAAATGTAGTAGCAATTACTACTGCCCAGGACTGTCCCATCATATCCATGTTTGGGCTTTCTACACCCAGAGGGTCCCCAGCCAACTTGCAAGTATTTCTCCTGATTATTAACTATCCAATCTGAAGCGACTGTCTCACAACCCCAGTAAGCACAATAATAATGACCGGGATAATTACAAAATTCTTTTCCTGGATTGGAGGCAGGGCACATATAAAATGCTTTCAATTCAGCTTGTCTCTTATCAATAGTAATGAGAGAGGATAAGTGTGCCTTAAAACTCGGTTTCCCTGGGGTAGTTTGTTCTTGGATGACTTTCTGATCTTCCCGTCTTAGTAAAGTCCACTTATAAAGTTCATGAGTCGTTTCAGTAACACAACAAGGCACCCAGAGGAGAATCATAACTAATAAACAAATGGTGTGCAGGGTCCAGTGTGTCGCTTTGCAACTAATATATCTCTTTTGTTCCCTTTTTCCCTTCAATTGATTACCAACAGGGGGTTTTTGAACCCAAGGGTTATTTTTGCTTTTGCTACTCCCAGTTTTGGGGCAGTTCTGCAAACATTGCCTGTACGTCCCAGTTTGAGGGCTCCTTCCTCCACAGCTGTTTACCCTTCTGCCTCGCCCGTCAACTCGGGTGCTTCGAGCCATGGGGGGTACCATCTTCTCGGCAGCAAGAGTATTCTTCAGGAGGGGATTTATGCCCTTTAGCAGTTTGCCTCGTAAGATAGGAGAGCCAATTCTGGTCTTTCACCTCGGGTGCTTCACACCCGACTCCCTTCAAGTATCTTCGACAAAGGCCCTCCGTGATTTTTATTAAAAATGGGTTTGGTTCGTTTGAGTGGTAACAGTAGTAGTTTGGTTTGATTCCTTTTGCAAAAATTTCCCACCACTCCTTAGATCCCAATTTAAATTCCCCACTAGATACTTTGCAAGTAAGTATCTAATCCGTGATTTCTCCCTGCAGCTTCTAGCAAAGATTACAAACCCCCCTTGGGGAATTCCTCTGTTGCAATGGGACCACCACCTTTCCTTGCACACCTTACAGATATAGCATACAAAGGGGTAGCAATTACAATATTGGTTACCACACTTTACTCTAACATCTGCATTGCTAATCAGTCCATCATCTAAATAATAAGGGTTTGATAAATATTCAATACGGTAAGAGTTCATTAATTCTTCTGAAGTCTCAGTTTCAGGTCCCCTGGGGGACTAGTCACTTGCCACAAATTATTGTTGACAGGTCCTTTCACTCGACTAGCATGTGTCCATCCTCTTTCTGCGGTTCGGATCGCGGTTTCTGTGGTAAGCAACACAAGATAAGGACCCTCCCACTGAGGAGTCAATGAGGATTCCTTCCATGACTTTAATTAATACATAGTCTCCTGGGTGTATTTTGTGGATTCTCAAATCTAGGGGAGGCCTTTGCACTACCATTCCCCTTTTCCAAAGCTCATTGCAGTATTTCATTAAATTTGTAATATAAGCAGTTTATTTTTGATCTTTCAGTTGGGGATGATCGTGGGGCTCTTCTAGATCGTACGGCATCCCATATAGCATTTCAAATGATGAGATTCCCACATCCGCCCTAGGTCTAGTTCTGACATTTAATAGGGCTAAAGGGAGACATTTCACCCATGACAATTTTGCTTCTATCATTAGTTTAGTGAGCTGCTTCTTAAGTTCCCCATTCATTCCTTCTACCTTCCCAGAACTTTGGGGATGCCATGGTGTATGGTACTCCCATTTTACTCCTAAAGCATTTAAAACATCTTTAGTTATTTTTGATACAAAGTGGGGTCCTCTGTCAGAATCTATTGTCTCTATTATTCCATATCTTGGGATTATTTCTTCTAAAAATATTTTGACCACTGTTTGTGCCTTAGTCCTAGCGGTTGGATATACTTCTATAAAATGAGTAAGGTCGTCCACAATCACTAGTAAATATTTATATCTTCCTACTTTAGGTAGTTCAGTAAAATCTACCTGTATTTTTGCGAAAGGTCTATGGGCTAATTCCCTTCCTCCCATGGTTCTCTCTCTTAGATGGGTTTTGTTTACCTTCTGACAGATCAAGCAATCTCTTACTACTTGTTTAGCCAAATTATAAATGCCAATACACATATATTTGGTTGCAAACTGGTCTACCAATGCCTGAGTTCCCCAGTGAGTTTGATCGTGGAATCTCTGTAGTATCCCCAGGGCCATACATTTAGGCAAAACCATTCTCCTATCTGGGAGTTTCCATTGACCCTCTGGTTTTTCTTTGACCCCCATTTTATGTAATTTTTCTTTCTCTTGTGCTGTAAAACTATATATCTGCCATTTTTCCTGGGGAGGCTCCACTGGTGCAATAGTATCTTGCTCCTTTTCTTCTCTTAGTACTGGAGCTTGTAAAGCTGCCCTTCTTGCCTCTTGATCAGCTAGGTTGTTTCCCCTATTTTGAAAATCAAGTCCCTTTTGATGTCCGTTAAGATGAACTATTGCTATTTGTACTGGGCTCCTCAAAGCACTTAAAATTTGGACAATGAGTTCCTGGTGGATTAGATTCTTCCCTTGTGAGTTTATAAGTCCCCTCTCTTCCCAAATTTTCCCAAATGTATGTACTACCCCATAAGCATACTTAGAGTCAGTATAAATTGTTCCGGTTTTTCTTTTTAATAATCTCAAGGCCCTGAGTACAGCACACAATTCGCAGGCTTGTGCAGACCGAGTTACTCAGAGGTCCCGATTCAATTACTTCTAAGTCTTTCCCTCCTATTATGGCATAACCTGATCTCTGCTTCCCTTCTATCACCTGTGAGGAGCCGTCTACAAACAATCTTTCTCCCTGCTCCAGTTCCTCCTCTTCTAGGTCTGGCCTGATTTTGGTTTGACTTTCAATGGTCTGAAAGCAATCATGTGCCAATTCTTCTTCATTCAGTTCCCCACATAGGAACTGGGCAGGATTCTGTGTTGTAGTTACCTCAAGTGACAAATTTGGTGAATCAATTAGAATGCCTTCATATTTCACAAGTCTGGAATCAGTGATCCACTTATCCGCTTTTTGTTGTAAAATTCCCCCAATATTATGTGGGGATAAAACTTTCAATTCTCCATTAGAAGTTATTTTATGAGCTTGCTCAACTAAAAGGGCAGCGGCTACAATAGCTTGCAAACAGGTTGGCCATCCCCTACTCACAGGGTCTAGCAATTTGGAAAGGTATGCTACAGGCTTCTTCTTACCAGCCCATTCCTGTGTCAGGACCCCATAAGCGGTTCCCCCTTCAGTGTTAATAAATAGGTGAAAAGGTCTTTTAATTTAAATTTGGTAAGCTGAGTACAGGTGCATTTATCAAATCTGTTTGTATCTCCTTTAAGTGCCGATCATCCATGGGGCTCCATTTTAGCAGACTGTCTTGGCTTAATTTGTCATACAAGAATTTAACTTTATTGCTGTAATTCTCTATCCACTGTCTACAATATCCTACTAATCCTAATAACTGACGTATTTGCCGCTTAGTCTTAGGGGGTGGAATCGAGAGAATCCCTTTCACTCTTTCAGGATCTATTTTCTTTACCCCTTCAGTCAGATAGTGTCCTAAATACTTGACTTCTTTCTCAACAAACTGTAATTTGGATTTTGATACTTTTAATTCCTTTAATCTTAGAAAATTCAGTAATTTAATGCTCTCCTGTCTCACTGCCTCCTCTTCTTTCCCAGCAATTAATAAATCATCTAGATATTGGATTAGCGTTATTCCCTTCCCAACTTCACATTCTTGGAGAATTTGTTCCATGGCTTGTCCGAATAAATTAGGAGATTCAGTAAATCCTTGGGGCAAGACTGTCCATCTCAGTTGCTGTCGTCGATGGGTTTCTGGGTCTTCCCATTCAAAGGCAAAATAATTTTGGCATTTTTAATCCAAAGGGCAAGCCCAAAAGGCATCTTTTAGATCAATTACACTATACCAGCGATTCTCGAGTCCCAAACGACTCAGCAAGGTATATGGATTGGCTACCACTGGGAATCTTGCCAAGGTTCTTTTGTTTATTTCTCTCAGATCATGGACTAACCTATAAGACCCATCTGGTTTCTTTACTGGTAAAATGGGGGTGTTGAAGGGGGACATACATGGTTCTAGAAGTCCCTTCTTTAGTAAATGATCTATTTCTGGTATCAGTCCCATTTTTCCTTCTCTAGGAATAGGATACTGTCTTATTCTAAACGAGTTTTTAGGATTGCTAATTGTGACTGAGAAGGGGGTAATCTTTAATTTACCCACTGTTTCCGGGGTATACCAAACTTCAGGCTTAATTTTCTTCTTATCTTCCACTCTAAGGGGGCAGAGTCTAATTTGCAATTTCTTGTCCACTACTTCTAAGTTGGTGCCTAATTGTATTATTAAATCCCTCCCCAGCAGGTTATATTCTGCTTCAGGAACTAACAATAAGGAGCCTATTCCAAATCTAGAGTCCGTTTCAAATACTACTTCTTTAATTATTGGTACCTCAAACGGTTCTCCTTTTGCACCAATTACATATGCAGTTTCTGATGACTTCTTACATCCCTGGGGCAGGCTCTGCACTGTAGACTGCTCTGCCCCAGTATCAATTAAAAATTCTATTTCTTGTTGTTGGGGGTCCTACTTTGATTTTTATCAAGGGCTCTTTACGATGTTGTGTCCCCAACAAATGGAGCCCCTGACACCTCTAGTCTTCCATGAACATCCTCTTGTCCTTTATTCTCTTCCTACAATCTCTCTTCAAATGCCCTCTAGTCCCACAATAAAAACAGGCTCCCTATTCTTTTCTTTCTCGAGGTCCGACCCATGGGTTTTGAGCTTTCCCTTCAGGCTTCCTTATCCTCCCCAAATTCCGGGGAGGGTTCGGGTTTTGTCCTCCCCTTTGCCCTTCCCTGATGGCAGCTACCATCATTCTGACTTGCCTTCTATGAACCTCATCTTCCCTTCTGACATATACTTTCTGTGCTTCCCTCAATAATTCATCTAGCCCCCAGTCCTGCCAGTTATCAAATTTTTCCAACTTCTTCCGGATATCCTCCCATGATTTAGCAACAAATTGTGTCTTCAGCAACGCTTGCCCTAGCTGTGTCTCAGGATCCAATCCCGAGTACATTTGCAAGCTCCTCCTTAGCCTTTCCAGTCATTCCTTGGGAGTCTCTTCTTTCTTCTGTCTTTCGTTAAAAGCCTTGTTTATATTCTGGCCCCTAGGAACAGCTTCCCTAATACCTTGAATAATTATGGTTCTAAGGTCCTGCATATGAGTCTTATCACCCACATTTTGAGGGTTCCACCCAGGTCTCTGCAGGGGCCATTTTGTGTTTGCGAGCGGGCCTTGCTGATGTTGGTCATCCCATATCCTCATGCCCACCGTTCTTATTATGTTCTTTTCCTCTGTTGTAAATAAAATATTCAGAATTGCTTGCAGCTCGTCCCAGGTATATATGTTTGGACCCAAGAACTGGTCTACCCTCTGTGCCACTCCGAGGGGATCCTCTAACAGACTCCCCATGTCTTTCTTAAAATCCCTAACATCGCCTGAATTCAGAGGAATTGACACAAACCCAATTCCTGGTTGGGGTCTGCCCATGGGCATCTCTCTTAGTGGATATAAGTTCTGGTGTCTAGTCTGTCCTCTAGTTACTCGCCTATTTTCTTCTGGAGAATCAGGGGCAGAGTCAGACGAGCCCTCCAATTCAGATTCTGTGGGTTGGGAGGGGGAGGTTGTGGGGCCAGGGGTACATAGGGTGGGGGAACAAAGGGAATCTCTTCTTCTCTAGTTTTCTTTTCTTTATTTTCTCCTACCTTTTCTTTTAAGGTAAATATTTGAACCCCAGCACTTGACCCTATCCACACAATGGCATACTGACTCTCTTCTTCACTAAAAGGTTGCTTAGAATTTACATATATATTTAGGAGCTGACATACCCAGTCCTCAAAAGACCCAAATACGGGCCACCATACATTTTCCTTAAGTTTCACATCTCCCCATACTTCCATGAAATAATGGATCATTTTTGCTTTATCCTTCCCTTTTCTACTGGGAAAAGCATGCCAATTTTCTGTTATAAGTCCCAACGGACAATCTGGTGGGATTGGAGGGAGCTTTATCTGGGGTCCCTTCCCCATGGGTGCAGGCGGCTTGCTTTTCCCCTGTCCCATCTTCCGTAGTGCACTCAGTTTCTCACACACACGCTCCGCTGGTTCGTGGCCCAGCCCTCGCGGGTATTGGGAACTGCCCTACTGAGGGTCTGCGCTCACTTGGTCTCTATGAGACCTCTCATACACAGCACTCCGGGATAACCACCCCAAACCGAGCGGATTACCGGCCTATACTTACGCGTCCTGCGTCTTCACTCGGATCTTCGTGCACAAAGTTTACAGGGGTAACCGGTTCTCCTTTGCCCGTCGCTTAATTCAGGTTCGTCGGTAGAGAGACCAGGAGGTCGGGGGCGATCGGGCCGCCAGAAAGGCGGGGTGCCCCCCGGAGGGTCCCAGAACAACCGGGCTATTTCTCCATCCGAGTCACGGCACCAAAATTGTTATAAGTGATGACACAGAACCAATTTATGTCACCTTATAAAGGGAGTTGTATTAATTTAGCAAGCAAGCAATACGGGTAAATGCAGCGCGGGGCGGCCAGGGAGTCCCCGCCCCACCAAGGGGTTCCTTGTTTCAGTTCCTTGTTTCCTCCTTTTATACTGTATCGGTTCCTGTTGACGTGGCCTTTTCAGGAGTACTCTGCGCATGCGTTTTCTGTTGCTAGGGGGTCTTTTTCTGCTTCCTGACGGTCGCTTGGACGGAGGTCGGTAGTCTTCCTCTTTTACCCTCTACACGACCTCTCCTTATTTGGCGTGTTCTTTACTTCTTCCTGGAACTTAGATACCGTTACGCAAACAAGCATACATAGTGTTCCAAAGCCACTATTTCCCTGTTGTTTTATCAAGCATGTTAAGCAAGCTTTGCCTTTGATTCTCATGTTTCAGCACGACTCAGTTCAGTAAACAAACCAGATATTTATCTATCACAGAGGCAATGAGGATAGATCCCATGGCATGCCTGGGAACAACTGTACCATGATGCAGCTCATTTCCTTCAGGCAAGAAGAGATGTAAATATTCATACGAGGACACAAATCCTGCGTTTCTGTAACACGAGCTCAGACGCCTGCCTTGTCACACGCACGACCCACAGAGCAGGCAGGCACGCCCGGGCACGGCCCGCCCCGCGCGGCCGCGCTGCCCCGGAAGCGCTCCCGCCGCGCCGCCCGCGGGAACATGGCCGAGTCGGCGGAGGAGGTGGCGGTGCTGGTGCAGCGGGTGGTGAAGGACATCCGCAACGCCTTCCAGCGGAACCCACACATGTGAGTGCGGCCGCGGCGCGGACCCGCCGCCCGCGCCCCGGCCGGGCGGGCGGGCTCGGGGCCCGGCCGGGGCCGCGCCCGGCCCAAGGTCACGACGTGATTGCGGATGGCCTCCACCCGGCGCTACACAAGAACCGCCACCTCCTCCGCCGACTCGG
>QUSF01000036.1:71182-129483 GCA_003676055.1 Chloebia gouldiae | reverse complement strand
TATGCATTTTTTTCAGATATGAATAATACTTATTCCAGACAGCAAAGAGAGATTTAACTTGTGAAAGTAGAATGTTAAGTTCATTCCTTAAGACCCTTTTGAAAACATTACAGCTTAGTGCAAAGTCAACAGTACACTAAAGAATTCCCACAATGCCTCCCCATCACCCCTTGCATTATATGGTGGCTTAGCATGTTCCTCATAAGGAAGAGCATAATGGAAAACACAGAATTTCTTTGTTGGACATAAATGATCAGTCAGGCATACAGTAATATATGAAGGTATTTCACTTTTAGATCTACTTAAATATTGACTCTTGTTTCAAAGATACATGAAGCCAAGTCCTTTTGCGTTTTGAATTAATTTATGTATCATCACTGTGGAATTTCGTAACAGTTCATGTTACTGTCATATTGACTGCAGTAACGAGAGATCAGCTTCCATGAGATACCATCCTTTTCTTTCTCCTTCAAGGAATGAAGTACTTCTTATTTGCTGGGAAAGACCTGAAGTATGATCTTATTAGTATGCTAAATGCAGGGTGTTTAGGAGAGAATGTAGCCAAATTTAATTTACAGTAAAAGCTTGTATAGTCACATTCCAGTTTTATGACATAGTTAAAAATATGTGTAATACATACATCTACAGTATACAGTGCTTAAATGCAGGGATGCAAGCAAATGTTTTGGTTTTTGCTTTGGGTTTTTTTTTATTGAATTAGTCTTAAAACTTCATTCTGAAGTGCTTCACAATGTATTTAAAGTTTTTTCTGTACAGTTTAATAGGGAGTACTTGTGTAATCCTCATTCATAGCTGTGGTGTTTCATTTTTTAGCTACAGGTTTTTTATAGTGTGTGTATTTTTTGTAACAGTATGATATATGGCGGCCATCTGCAGCTCAGACTTGTTCTAAAATAGTAGGGTATATTTTTACTTTTCTCTAGTATTTTAAAATCTTTGGATTTTCTTTGAAGAATTCTCTGCTTCTCATATATAATGTGTGTGGTTAAAATCATTGAATATTCAAGGACTTTATATTATGATTTTTCCTTGTTGAGGGCATACTCAGTTCATTATTTTAAATAATGAAAAGGGAGGATATGGAAGATCTTGCTTGCTCTTAAATTAACAATTAATGAATGCTCTCTCATTTCTGGAATAAGAGCAGTATTTTACAGAGGTACAGCAGCCCATAGCAGAGAGACTTTGAGGAATGAGAGGGAGAAAGGGTCTGCAGAGAGATCAGTACTGTGTGCAAATCATTACTAATGTCTCTTGTTAATTACTTGATGTCTCTTGTTCCACTGTTTTAGAGCTGATAGATATCACGTGTACCCTGCTACTGCTGAACCCCGACTTCACCACTGCTTGGAATGTGAGGTATGTTGCACTCAGAAAATGCCGTCAAAAGAGCTGGGCCTTACACGAGTCAACTGAAAGTTTTGTTTCACGTGGTTGTTAGTGGTGCAGCAAGAACTTGTCAGCTAAGAAGTGTTGAAGGAATATTAAAAATATCTTCTTTCCTATATGTTGCACATAGTTTGAGACTGCCCTTTTTTGGTTTTTGTTTGGTTAGTTTGTTTGGGGGTTTTTGTTTGGTTGGGTTTTTTGTTGGTTTTGTGTTTTGTTTTGTTTTTTTTTTAATTGCAGGCTGATGATTACAGTGCTGCATATGAAGGCGTTTGCACCACATTTTCAGGGTGCATAAGATCCACTGAACTACCATTCTCTTTCCTTCTGCAGTTACTGAGGGTAGTGCTCAGCTGGTACCTACTGTGTATATTCACTGTTACCATTTTTACCTGTCTTTGAGTTCTTTTGAGATTCCAGCTCAGTTTTCTGCCATTATCAGCGCAGGCTATCAAGGCTCAGTAAATACACTGCAAGCGAGGGGGAGAAGGTGTCTACCCTTTATTTCAAACACATTTCCCCCCTCCCCTCTACTTTCTTGTACCTCCTGGGTTTAGCATAGCTTCATCATTGCTCAGGCTTCAGAACTTGTCCCGGAGTCATAATGGAGGAGGAGCAGGAATTTACTTCCTTGCTCTTCATGAGGTGCACAAACAACAATTCTTTACAATTTTGTAATCTTACAGCTGTTTTGTAAGTTTCAGAGTTAGAGGAGTTTCTGTTTCTGTTGCTAAGGTAAGACTGGAGACAGTTGATAAAAGCTATAGTTTCAGGAGGGCTGGAGGGCTGACAAAATTATGATTGTCTGTAGGAGTGCATTAATGAAAAACAGGACTTCTGTAGTTACAGTGCTCTATTGCAGGTGGTGCATAACAAAATGACCTAGAAAGATAATGGCTGCATCTAGTTGTCAGCCTTACTTACGGCAAATTCAGCTTTTTCTTTTTTGTTCTTTTGCTGCTGATACAGTTCTGAAGGATTCTGCTGTGATCTGTATCTTTCTCTCAGGTCTGAAAAATGAATATGATGGCAAAGGGTTTACTGTCATGAAAATGTATAACTTGAGTAGCTTTGAAGTGTTAAAATGGAATTAGTAGCTTGTAGAAGTACTAGACCTGCTACAGTAATCTTATAATACGGTACTTACAACTGATTTTTGGTTTATATTTTGCAGATTTTTTTTTTTTATTGCACATGCATTCATTCTTATCAGTCTGGCTTTTTTTGTACCTGACAGCTGAAAGAGTTAGCTTTTATGTGCATGAGAAGAGTAGTTCAAAGTTATAAGTGGAATTAAAAATGCTGAGGAATATGGATGAAAATTGTTTTCTCTTTTATGATGTTTATGATTTACAAAACATAAAAATTACTACAGAAGTTGGCCTTACTCCAAGAATTGTTGACTAGTGATATATCAGTCAGTCTGTCTTTGAAGCTCTGTTCAGCATCCAGAGAGATCTTGTTACACAAGCCAGTCAGCATCTGTGGAGATTACCAGTGAGCCCATTCTAGAAAGGAAATTCTTTGCTGAATCTGACCCTATGTTGTTCTAGGCTTCTGCTGGCAGTTTGCTCTTTTGAGGGGGAGGCACTTTAGTTATGTTGACATATATTTCAGCTTCTCTGTGAAATTACAGATCAAACTAGCCAGATGTTTGGCATAATCAGTCACAGAGTGGAGGACTTACTGTGTTCTGTATGAATGCTGGTGATAAATCCTTATCCTGAGATAGTCAGAGCTGAGAACTAATTGTATGAGACTTGCCCTCTGTTTGCAGAACATGATGGATTTGTTGTGGGATGATTGGTTTCTTGTTGCTCAGACTATGTTTGTCGTGCCAGGTTCATCTTGCATTCTCCATACACTAATTCACTGTTTTATTTTGAGGGGAAAAAAAAGCATTATAGATTCTTAAGTAGCCTAAAAAAAATAAAAAGTGTGCTAGTTGTTTACTGAATAGCAGCCCTGCACACAGTGTGTATCTTGTATCTTCTTTATTGGCTTTTTCATTGTAGGCAGGGATAATCCCTTTTTCATATGTTGAATTCTGCTGAAAGCTTCAGAGATAGTGGTTGACTCAGTAGCACTGAACTTGAAGATAGAGAGAGAAAAGGAAATCCGTTCCTAGGAAAGGACACAGGACTTTGCAGAGCCCAGTCAGAAAACTTGAATGGTGTTGTGGAAGACAAGTGGGCATTTCAGCTCAGCTGACAGTCATAGGAAGCCGTATCTGATAAATGAGGTACAGGAGAACACAGAACTTTACACATGTTGTCTAGGCCAACT
The DNA here is from genome assembly GCA_003676055.1 of Chloebia gouldiae. Taxonomy (NCBI): domain Eukaryota; kingdom Metazoa; phylum Chordata; class Aves; order Passeriformes; family Passeridae; genus Chloebia; species Chloebia gouldiae. Next base: position 125,787 of record QUSF01000036.1, on the reverse strand, counting down.
ATGAGCAGATGGTCTGCCTTGACTTTGTAGCTATTCTGAACAATTGTAATGTGCCTACTACATATGTTTGTTGTTTATTTATTTGTTTAAATTAGAAATAACTGGAAAGTTACAGAAGGGCAGGGGCTATAACCTAAACCCTGAGATCCTGAGCAAAAGGTAATTGTATGGCAGAAAAAGACTTGCTGTAGAGTAGGTGTGTCACTTCCTAGGAACTGAAAGAGAAACCTCTGTTATACTGAATGGGATAAGAGATAGCTCCAGCTGTTAATCCTAAATCAGTTATCCTGTGTTTTTAGAAGTTGAAAAGTCTTGCAAGTTAAAATTACCAAAATTTTTATGGGGTGATTGTAAAGGAATTTTCATAAATGCCTTTAGTCTTCCTGTTATACTTCCTGGCATGTACAGTTGATGAAAAGACATTAGATAACAAGATACTCTGAAAAGTCCTATTTTGCTTTCAGGTATAAATTACTTCAAAGGTGTTAGCATAAGGCAAGTAGAAATGATTCCAGATGATCTTTTATGGGAGCTATAATCCTTAAGGCTGAAACATCTATGATCCACATGGCAAGGAAGTGAGCTAGAAATTATATATCCCAAGCTGGATGTTAGCTGAAAGAGCTTAGAAGAGATTTATGTGGGAGTATATGGTATTTCAGTCGTACTAGTGCTTTCAGTCTTTTGTGAATGAGAGAATCTCTCACTTGAAAATCATTACAGCTAAAACCAGCTTCTCTGCTGCAGCAGTGAAGGTGAATATTATCAGTACTGTTCCTCAGTTTTGCAAAAGAGGAAGCTTAAGAGTGTGTTACTGTGAGGCTGTTTACTTAATGTGAATGTTTTAATATAGAAAGAGCACTTTCTCCACTGAAAGTTTAGGTTTTGGGAGGTAGGTGGCCTGGTAGTCTAAATCTTTGTTAAATTTGTTCTAAGTATCAGACTGATCTAAGCTGTATTTTCATTGTGTGTGTGGTAAGTAATTGTTACGAAAATGTCACTTTTGTACTGCAGTAATGAGGTAGTTGTTCCACTTACTCCAGTGCTGACCCTGAATCTCTCTTTCATCTGCTTTCCAAATTTGAGTGCATTAGCACAGAATGGTCTGATTAGTCTGCCACTTCTGGTTGATATATCTGAACAACCTGTTAAAAACCATCTAAAAGCATCCAGTCTGAAGCATGTTGGAACTTGGTTGAAGTAAAAACAGATGCCCCAATAGCTATCAGAAGCAAAACTTCTATAAGGATTAATTCCGTAAGGATACGTTCCACACTCTGCTTCAATTTTAAATAATACTTGCTCACTCTTAGTGTTGCAACCATTAGCTTCTGACTGTGCTTATATGTTTCAATTACAGCAGCACAAAGCCAAAGTACCAGGTGGAGTCAGTTTCCTGCTAAAAATTACAACTCAGACAGAAAACATGTACTCGCAGAAAGGAAATATGTCAATTTGTGAGACTCGGGCCATAACTTTAGGACAACATTTTGTTTTCTCCATCAGACTGCAGAGTTTTGCCTTCTTATGTGATAACAGGTCTTTCCAGAATCTATTTCCTCCCCTCCCACTGGGGTCTTTTGGTCAGAGAGTTGATCATCTGCTCCTCACTTACAGCTATGCCTATCTTTATGATGAATCAGAAATTATTAGCCAAAATCCAAACCCATGCCAAAATTGCTTCTGCTTCTTGTACTCTCAGATTCAGTTTTCCCAGAACCTGTGACTTCTGCAGGTTCTGGGAAATGTGTATTTTCTTTCTACAGATTGTAACTTTGGAACTTACTGTATCTTTACTTCAAAGCTGCTACCTACTAGATTGGAGAATAGGATATGAAGACTAATGCCCTTGGAGGAACCAGTGATGGGGTGATGTCTACAAACATGCTCAGGACAGGCAATAAGAGTTATAAAGCTAGAAAGAAGAGGGTGAGGGGCAAGAAATTCTGTGCAAAGAAGGTGAGAAAGCCAAGTACAGATTTTCACTTTGCTCTGTCTGTGGGAGGTACTCTAGGAATGGTTGTGTTGGATGAGCACTAAGTTTTGTCAGGGCAAATTTTCAATTTTTTTTAACCAAATATTGTTTAAGTAAACTGAACAATTGCAGCCTTTTTGTTAAGTTTGTAGAACATGCTACAAACAGAGAATATTTGCCTTTTTAAAATAAATTTAGGGAATCTTGACACTGTATCTTGAACAGTATTTAAAAACTAAAAGTAAGTATGGAGGAGTGCTATGTGTAAGAGTATTTCCAGATGTACACAGATATTTCCAGATGTGATACAAGGGCTTAATTTCAAGAAGGGATATTTGTTCATGTATGTAATCCTACAAGTAGTTGACTCAGTAATTTCTGGGTAGGTTTGAAAACTAATGGGTTGTATGTATTCAAATTAAGATAAAGTTCTTTGTGCACATATGTATAGTACATATGTATGTATAATAGAATGGATTAATGCACTAAGGGTTTTTTAAACTCTGGTAGTTTGACAGTGAAATTCTGTTACAATGCAAAGGAAATGCCATGCAATTTGTTACTGGGATTTGTGTTCTGTTTTCACATTACTACTTTTATTCACACAGATTTATTTTATCTTTTATAGGAAAGAATTAATATTGTCTGGCACTTTAAATCCACTTAAAGATTTGCATCTTGGAAAACTGGCGTTAACCAAGTTTCCAAAGAGTCCAGAAACATGGATTCATAGGTTGGTATCCTTTGCTTTCTGTTGCCTCCTGAAACATTTTTCCTAGGGGTTTTTTTTTGTTTTGTTTTGTTTTGGTGGTGTTTTTTTTTTGTTGTTTTTGGGTTTTTTTTTTTGTTCTTGGGTTAAGGAAAGTCATAGATGCAGGAGAACATCTAGAAATATATCAGATTCTTTGAACCAGTCATTGCAGAATACTGTGCTTTGGCTTTTGAAGCTACCTGTCTATATTCTATACTTAGAACTGAAATCATATGTACCTTTTCTGCTGCATACTTTTAAAATAAACTTCAGAGGGGGGATAAATTCCCTTAGAGGTTTATCATGTCTTGCAGCACCTAAAATCCTCAACCTGAAAATTCTGATTCCATAATTGTAAGTATTTCAGCACTGTAGATTCCTTCTTTCCCTCAAATTTACTACTGTATTGTTTGTCTACATTTCAGAAAGTGAAGATTCTATCAAAGCCAGCTTTTGTTAAATAAAGCTTTTTTTTTTTTCCATTTCAATACTGGTCTTTTTGGTTTGGTGAATTTATTTTTATTATTTCTAACTTAAACTAAATCAGTCAGTCACCATTACTGGGTATTAAAATAACGGATCACATGTTTGGAAAATCCAGAGTTACTCAAATGCACAAGCCTAGCCATCTCAGTCATGACTGACCATAAAAAGCCTGCAGCAGAGCCAAGAGAAGCATAGGTCCATTGCTCAGCTTTAAAACAAAAAACCCAGAGAATTTTGTACACATTTTATCTTTTTTCATGATAGAAATAAAAAGCTAGGTCAGCCTTTTATAGACAGCCCTAAAGAGATTTAAATGTAACATATTCGGAAGCAGTTTGCAATGTTTGTGTTTACAGTTGCCCTAATGCTGGACGTGTTAAAGTTGATACTGCATTAGGGACTTCATACTCTATCAAGAACAACAAAACTTACTGACTACATGAGAATTTTTAGAAGTGAAAGTTGTTGGTAAACTCTTGCTTTTCAGTGCATGCACAAGCTTAAAAGTCTCAAGGCAAACCTAGTAAGCAATGCCTGGAATATTCCAAGGTGTTTCATTGATACAGCAACAACAATGAATTTCTGCAGCATTGACTTTTAATTTTGATGTTCAACTTCTTTTTGTCATCCTCATGCTACTGATTTGTGCTTCTTTATAGCTTTGAAGCCAAAGTATGTAGTTATAATGGGGAAAAAATCTTGCAGTTTGTCACAGTGTACCTTTTCTACATGGTGGCTAACACCAGAAAAATAAGAATTTTTTTTTTACATGTTGATACTTCTGAACCTGGTGCCATCAATATCATTATGATGATCAATATGATTTTATCAAATAAGTCAGAATGTTGGGGTTTTTATGTTTATTTACATTTAGAAATAATATAAAATTATGTGTATAATTTCCATGCAAATTTAAATTAGGAATATTCTGATAGTGTTTAATTTGTTTTTCTTTCTCTTACTTGCCTACATCAGAAAACTATATATGAGGGTGATTGCACAAATGTTTGTCTTGGATTTGGATATGCTGACCATAATTCATACATGATAGAAAATAAAATTTGCAAAAATACTTCTCTGCATCAGCATAATGATTAATTTAGGGTTTCCTATTCCTCCATGGTATTAAATCTCAGAAGATGCAAAAATCTATAATGGGGCTATGAATAAAATTCAGTGAAACATAACCAAATTGTTTTTTCTTATGCATGGGAGATACACTCACTGAAGATGCCAAATACCTGTTGTTCATTTTGTCACATGACCTCCTGCTGTATATTTTGGGAGTTCAGATATATCTTGTGCATGTGCATATACAGTCAGTATATCTACTGATTGTGCAGTTGTCACTTAACAATCCTTTGTTTGTTTGTAGTCATTCCAGGAATTGTACAAGCAGTAGCAACATGCAAAACTGAAAGTGACACCAGATTAATTGGAGTAAAATTAATGCAGGAAATTTTGCATAAAAACCAAATAATACCATGATATTCAACGGGTTCCAGAGATAGATCTTAAATCTTCTGAGGTTGTGATTGAACTGTCTAGAAAGCAACTTGCAACTAATTTTATGGGTTTTTTGATGCTGTAGTCACAGAGACCATAAAGTCTGTATTTTTCACTCTCCCCTGCATATGTAATTTATCAGATTTCCTTGGTTTATAAAGCAAAATAATTTTAAGAAACTGAAATAGTTACAGAGTTGAAAGATTTTGTCTTCATTGTTTTATTCAGATAATGATGTTAATGAAATAATACATATCTCTTGTTTAAAAAGTGACTATGCTTATTGAGTTTTTTTGCCTAGACTTTTTTAATTTTCCATTTCTTGCATAGCTGTGGATTGAAGTAAAACATACAAAATGTGCTGTTTGGATCAAAGGCATTTTTAAAAATTCAAAGTTAAGTCTTCAAAATTATTACATTTCATAAAATACTGTTACACAACAGTTAAAGCATGGTTTGCTTAGCTGTACATCTTTATTTAGAACAAAGAGTGTATAGGAGGAAAGTGTTCATACACTGCTTGTAACTTCCTTCTGAGAAACACAGTCAGTTTAAAATTGCATTCTTATAAATTTAATATTGTCTTCCAATACTTTGTCCTTTTTTTATAACTGAGTGAAAAAGATACAATGTAGATAAAATCCATGAGTGATCAAACATATTATGCATGTCTTCAAATGAGAGAAAAGGCAGATGAAATAACAATTTTTTTAATACGTGGTTAACTATCTATTTTTATATACATATTTATATGTAGATATATAATTTTACATATGGCTTGCAAAATAGAAGTCTCTGTTTTAGAAAAGTTAATATCTTACTTTTATTTTATTTATTGATTTATTTTAACTTGGAGTTAAAAGAAATTTTGACACCTTTGAAAGTATCAATTCATTGGTTTTGGAACCAATGTGATCCAGTACAAACCAGGATAACCTCCATGTTGCACACCAGAGGATGTCAGTCTCTCCAGAGCATTCCACACTGGACCCCAGCAATCCCATTGACAGGGGCTGCTCTGTGGAAGTTTACACATCTGTAAACTATTTTTGTAGAACCCTTTTGTGTTGGGGCTGCAGGATACAGCACTGAGATTGCCTTTAAAAATACTACTAAAATTTTGTCCAAAGTAAAATAAAAAACCAGAACATCTGGGAATCTGTGCTTATCTCAGACACATGAAATCAAATATGTGTAATTCATCAGTAGGAACATTTGTTTTGTTTATACCTATAGCCCATGAAACCACAAACCTTTTGGACTTTGCTACTGCTGGTGGTGTACAGAAACCAGTTTGAATTGCAGTGTGTGGTACTGTCAAATGTAAAAGATACTGAGCAGAATTAATTTTTTATTAAATTACTTCTTTCTATCTCGCTTTGGCTACTTCACTTTTAGTGCTATACAAGACTTTGAAAGAGGAGCAGGTTAAAAATTTCATGCACACGCTGCTTGCACTTTTTCATAAATTTGTTGTTTCCCTCTGTGAGCAAACTGATGCAGGTGTGTTGGGAGTGCAATCATTGTGTCATAGTTTATAGAATAGCAAGTGTTCAGATGGTTGTTTACTACTCATTCATTACCTAGCTACAGAGTAGTTCAGAGAATAGGAATATTGGAAAGGTTTGATTTATGCACATGAAAATCCATCTTTTTCTCTTATAACTGCTCTCTCATCATTAACGCTTTACATCATTTAACCAGACGATGGGTGCTGCAACAACTAATTCAGGAAAACTCCTTGCCCAGTCTTGCAACTAAAGGAAACTTGGGAGCAGCACCTGTGGAGAGGATTCACCGACTAGTGCAGGAGGAAATGAATGTCTGCTCTGAAGCTGCTGGGAGATATCCAAGCAACTACAATGCCTGGTCCCATCGCATCTGGGTTTTACAGCATTTGGCAAAACTTGCTGTCAAGGTATAATACAATAGTGAATAAATTCTTAAATTTTCTTTTCAAAAAAGGTCTAATACTGGTTTGCAAAGCAGATTGTATAACATGAATGAAGAGTATCACAGGTAGCTAAGAATGTTTTAAGAACGGGGGCAAAATCTTGCAGTGAGTATGTTTCGCAGTTTTCTTGCCTGCATACAAAGTTCTGTTTCTCTCTTAGTACTTGGTGCTGATATATGTGTGGGAAGAGTATAGATGGGACTATGTGAGCCAAAATAAGGAATGGGCAACTCTTAATAGTTCTTCCAGCACCAGTCTTGAAATTCATAGTAGAGGAAAAAGGTAATACATAACAGATATTATTTTGATAATGTAATATTAATGTTTTGGTGCCCTTAACTCAGCTTACCTGTGGTTTCAGAATTTTGAAGGACCAAGTAAAGACAGCAGGAAGTTTGGAGAAAGCATAGTAGTGCTTGTACCTAATTTCTTCAGTTCCAGCAGTATTTTTTGACCGCATTTACACTGGGTGCTGATTAAACTATTTCAGGGACAGCAGGGAGACTTTATGCAGTGTTGAATGTTTTGCGTCTATAACATCAAGACCTGCAGCAAATTAAATTAGTTAATGTGATGTGATCTAAAATTATATAGCCAGTTTTGTAATGCCATGTTTTCTGAGTGGTTAGGTGAATTCTTTGTGAGTATTAGGAGTGACACACCACTCACTTTTAAAGCAGCTTCTGCATTTTGCCACATAAGGTTGCGAGGGAGGAATTTACTGGACACTGTTGAGTCAATAAAGCCATTATTTTTGTCTGTTGCAAAGACAGGGCAAAATTTGGACTCATCTGCCTAGCAAGTTTATATGACAAGGTAGTTTTCAGAAAACTCAGAATTGCTGGATTCATATAGATTGGAGGTTAGAAGTTAGGGTTAGAAGTCTATATTAACAGAAAACAGGAACTTTGATATCTTCAAGAGCTTATTAAAAGGTGAAGGGACTTAGCACTATTAAAGAAAATTCAAGTCATTTTATACCTTAAAACAAGTTCTAAACAGCTCTGTTTCCATTATACTGCTAACAGTAGTCTGAGGATCAGGATTACACCTTGAGTGCTTTTTGTACTTGCTATTCTGTACTGATTTAATTAAAGAAAACTAATTACATTGTAATAGAAATAACTCTTTGCAGAACTGAAATTATTGTGGTGAATTTATTCATTATCAGTTGTGAGTGCTTTTTGTAACAAATGACAAACATGCCTGTGAATGTAGTATTTTAAATTTGTTTGACCATTCTAAAGTCTGTTTACTTTGCCATCTCATTTCCCCTGCTGATCGTCTTTTTTTTGGAATGAAGATTATGAAGGTGATACTTTTATCTAGAGTTTTCCACCTGGTTTCTGTTACCTCTGGCAAAATTTCACTGGTAGTGTTGTTCCTCCACCAATGTGTTAAACCTGTTGGGAAGTGTCTGTGTTGGCTCTAGATTTTTTTAGGACACCACCAATGCACCTCATCAGAGGGCCTAGTAGGAGTTTGGGATACAGGGATACAGGAAAATTAGGAAAAAGCATGGAACAGAAAAGACAGCAAGAAACTAGTGATAAAACTAGGTAACTTTAAGAGGTTGAATTATACAGTGATTATTTACAAGATATGATGCAAGTAAAAAAGCAAATAAGAAGGAGAACAAGGAAAAAGAAGGCATTACAGATTTTCACAAAAATATTCAGGTTCATAGAATCACAGAATGGTTTGGCTTGGGAGGGATCTCCAGCTCATTCCAACCACCCTGTAATTTGTTAGAATGCCACTCATTAGATCAGGTTGCTCAGGACCCCATCCAGCCCAGTCTTGAATATTTCAGTGGAGGGGACAGTGGAGCAGTCCCATGACAGAGCCCTGAGGGGCTCATCACCAGTCTCCACCTGGACATAGAGCAGTTTACCACTCCTCTTGGCATCCATCCAGTCAGTTCCTTACCCCCTGTATGGACCTTCCATCTGTCCCAAATTTGGAGACAAGGATGTCATGTGGAACCCATATTGAATGCCTTCCACATCTAGATTGATGACATCTGTTAGTCTTCTCTTGTTGACCACTGCTGTCACTCTGTCATAGAAGGCCACCAGATGGGTCAGGCAGGATTGCTGGCTGTCTTGTGTCTCCTCCTTGTCTTGTAGATGCCTTAGCATGTCTTCTGGAAGGATCTGCACCATCATCTTGCCAACCACAGAGGTGGGGCTTACTGGTCTCCAGTTCTCTGGGTCTTCCTTTCTCCTCTTTCTCCAATTTTAAAAATGAGAACAATGTTTCCCTTTTTCCAGTCACTGGGGGCTTTCCCTAACTGCCATGACTTCAGGGACAATGGACAGTGGTTTGGCAACATGAGCCAGTTGTCTCAGAACTCTGTAATGTGGACCTTCAGATGTCATAGACTTGTGGCTGTTCAGCTTTCTCAAGTGGTTCTGAATCTGCTCTTTGCTTATAGTGGGAAGGAGTTAGCTTCCCGCACAAGAGTCTAGAAGATCAGGGACTGGAGAGAAGTGGGAGGGAGGCCTGACTGCCAGTGAAGACTGAGACAACAAACTCAGTATTTCATCCTTTTCCATGTCAGTTGCCATCAATTCTTGCTTATTAGGGAGCATACACTCTTGGTCATTTTTGTGACCTGTGTACTTACACAGTCCCTTCTTGTTATTTTTTTGCACCTCTTGCCAAGTCCTGTCCAGCTTTGCCTTGGCTTTTCCATTCTTTGGAGGTTTTTTGCTTGCTTGATGTCTCATGTAACACCTTCAGCATTTTCTATGTTTAAATATCTGAAAAGCATGATAAAAATCAACAAGATGCAAGACTGGAACCATGCTGAGAAATTGACAGATAAAACAGTCACTGATTCTATGGCCATTTAGCTCTTGAAAGGTTGCCTGAAATTAAGGAGTATTTGTATTAATTGGGGCTGTATTTTTGCTGTAATACAAACTTTGCCTGTAGTTTGAAGTGTACAAGGAAGCAGAGGCCCAGAAACATAAATTGTGTGTTGTATTATCATTTAAATATGACTTGTCAAAATGAGTTCATCATTAACAAAGCTGTCAACCTGCTTTGAAGGATTTCAAGAGGTAGGCTGGGTAATAGGATTTTGGTTATTCTTTTCCCTTTGGTTTGATAATCCTAATGCTACTGCAGCCTGAATCTCAGCTTAAGCTCTGGGAAAAAGATTTAAAATGCTAGAGAAGAAAGTTTTGGCCCAGTAGGAAAATTATTCAAAGGATATAGATGTTTCTTCTTTCTTACACTAGACAGTCAAAAACATTATCTTCTTTCAATACAGAAGTTTCAGTTTGTTCTAGCTGCAGAATTCGAATGGCATTAGCAAGTTTATGTAGTGTTTAAAATTGTTCATTAACATAAATCAAAGATTTGTCAAGAATAGATTGTTTGAAACTAATCTAATAATTCTGGTATTGGAGTACTTGACATGGAAAGCCTGATTTCAACTTTTTCACATGACTGTACAGTTAGTGGGGTTAGACCATGAGTTTCAGATACCTACTAAAAGGTGGGTGCATAATTAGTTAGAGAACTGGGGTAGGAGAGTAGTAGGGTATAGTCTTAAAATTCATACACACTGTGTTACTTCAGTGAAATCATGCAGATAGAAAAATAAGGTGTAGTTCAGCAAGGATTGACAAACTTTTTTTTTTTCTTTAGATTGGAATACTTAATTTCATAATTTAAGAATGGAGATTGACTGATCATATTTTACAGTAAAACAAGCAAGCAAACAAATAGTAGGGTAATTGTCATGAGGCAACACTTCTCTTGTATGATACCCAGAAGACAACATGTTCATGAGACACCAAGTAGTTTTTCTTGTAGCCATCCCCAACAATGCCTTAGTTTTTTCTTAGATGACAGGGTCTTTAAAAGTGCTAGTTTCTGTAAGTGCTGTATTTATTTGGTTATCCTTAAAAGTTTGTTTCTCCAGTTCATTTTCATTTCCTTGGTGCCCAGACCAGGGAGGAAGTTTCAGGTCTGCAGTTTATGGTCGGAAAAGCGCTCTAAAACAAGCAAGCACATGGTTAAGGAGAGTGTAAGAGGGAATGCAGACCCAGAGGTTGAGACAAAGGTCACTGAGTCTCATGTCACGTTCTGGGGTAGGCTGCCAGTTCCATGGTAGTCAGAGATAGAAAAGAGGTTGTCATATAGTTTCCTCTTTCTTCACAGGACAGTGGCAAAGGGCTTGTACTGATAGAGATGGAAATTGAGAAAGCTGGCTTTGTAAGAAGGAACCTCTTGGAATTCAGACATTAGCTGGCTTTTTGTTTTACTTCGATTTGTTAGAAGCATCTTCCACTGGTACTCTGAGGTTCCTAGGTATGAGGCTCTTTTTTGTAGATCTGACGAAGTTTTCATGGCAATCTTCTGTTTTGCTTTTTTAAAAGAGGTGTTCTGGTTCAGGTAAAGAGTGATGCTGGGAATAATTTTGTTCCCTTTGCACAGGGAGTTAAAATGTGTAATTAAGATATTCCCCTGTAAATTTGTAGCTTATAAAGATTTCAGATTCTTCTGAGGTCTCAGGTGAGCATAAATGTGTGTAGTATCAATTACAGCTGAATAAAGGCTCATCTGATTTTTCTGAGCCTTATGTTGTTCCTTATAGACTTAGAAATTTTGAAGTTCAAAAGTTTAAAATACTAAGCTCAATTCTATGAAGAAAGGAAAAGCTGATCTTATGGTTTAAACTGCAGATCTGGACATGGAGTTTTAGCCCCCTTAAGAACCTTGTGTGTGGACTCTTATTTAATACTGCACTTCAGTTTGCTGATCTCTAAAAGGAAGGTGGTGCTGGTATCTTTTGGCAAGATTTAGAAAAACATGATTACATGATGACTATCTAGAGTAGAAGACACTGTTTTCATTGTATTTGCTCCAATTTGTTTTAGAACGGATGCCCTCAAAAAAGCTGTATAGCTAGCTTTGTGTGTATCCATTATTTTCTTTGGGGGAGGGTGTGACTTTTGTGCTGCAGTATCTGAAAGAAAGACTTCTACCTATGAAAGTTGTTTGAATCACCTGGTCCTGCTAAGTGATATAGGTAGCTTAGGAGAAGAGGTTAAAGCAAGAGTATACCATAAGGTTATTAAGATTACTTCCAAAAGTCTTTAGAAGTAAGGGAAAATGGTAGTTTTGATCTCTTTGGATAATTTAAGCTCCAGAGGAGAAGCAGTGTGAGGAAAGAGGTTAAGGCCCGTGAAAAAAAAAACCAAACCAGTGGCTCTAACAGAGAAAGCAAAGCATAGTAGAAGCTTTGTCTGGGAGCCAAACATGCATTTCTTTAAAGAAATTAATATGGAAAGTTTAAAAGCACTCAGAATTAAGAGACAATTCACAGGAGCCAGAAGTGTTAAAAACAGAGCTACAGTTGGTTATGGTTGACATTTTCTCCTGGAAAATCAAGGTACAAATTAAGTTTGGGTTTTTTTCCTTTAAAGCAACTCACTTACCTTCTGACACCTACAATCCACAGGGTAGAAAGTAAAATTCTTCGAGCTAATTGCAGTGTAGTTTGAGCCTCCTCTAAATAGTATTTATTGGTATCCATTTTGAAGTTCTTAAACCACTGCTTATTTCATATCAGGAGTGGTTTGGTGGTTTTTTTCCCACTCAGCTTGTGGGTTGGTTTCTGAAAAACCTGCCTTTTCACAGTTTGGAAGAAGTATTTATTTTTTTTCTGCAGGCATGCCAAGATGCTTTTCAGCACATAGTAGGAAAGGCTCAGTAATAGTTCTTTTTTCTGTGTATTCTTAAACCATTACTACAGTGAAATCCCTGAAGAAGAGGTTACCTTAATACAAAAGTAGCAGTGGTAAGTTACTCCTTCATACTGGTTGATAACTGTCCTTGCATTTTGTTTCAGGTTCTCCTTGATGAACTTTCATCCACTAAATATTGGGTATCCATGCATGTCTCAGACCATAGTGGATTTCATTACCGCCAGTTCTTACTCAGTTCCTTGATACGCAGAGCAATGACTGACAAAAACATACAAGTACAAAATCAAGTGGTAGATGAACAAAACCCTAGCCTTCAGAAGGACGAAGAGAGTGCAGGGACAGAAGCTGCCTGTGCAGAGGAGCAAAGTGTGGATCTTCCCCACCATTTAGATGAAGAGATGGAACTCTGCAGTGAACTGATTGATAATTACCCAGGGCATGAAACCTTGTGGTGTCATAGGTAAGAGGACTTGGTCAAAAGAGTTTCCTTCTGATTTGTGGATGATTCTTCACATGGTATTTCCAAACAAATTGTTCTGATTTTAGGAAGTATCACTCAATAAAAGATTTTTAAGCTGCTATGTATTAAGCCTTTGGAAAATATTCAAGAGCGTAATCAGAGCTGTTGTGTGGGAAATTTGATTTGGCTTAAATATCTTGCAGTGTAAGCTCTGCTTGTCTCTATAATTTGTGCAAGGGACACAAGATGCTAGTAATAAGCCTCCTTATACTTTAAATATTGAAACAACAAAAAATGAACAAAATGTCGACAGAAGATTGGGTGCAGAAAATGTCTGCTTTACTAGCTGGGTGCAGTTGCCTGACTAGGTAACAGGAGTTTTTCCAAAGTGATATGGAACGCTTTCTAGTATCGTGCGCAGAGACAGCAGATTTTGTGTCTGCGAGGGAAATCCGGTGGGATGGAAATGGATTGAAACAGTTAGGCAGCAACAGCAAGTTACTTTCAGTGCATGACTTTATTTTTTTTTCTTTTTCTTTGAAGAAGGTGTGTATTCTACCTTCAGCAGCACTTAAGCAACAAACTTCCTCTCATGAGTACAGCGGTATCTGTGGACAGCAGTGATGAAAGTCTGAGTAATTCCAACCACAGTCCTGCAACAAGTCACATGGCACAAGCTATGGATGTTGATGGTTTGAATGAATCCAGCAGCAAACAAGGTTATACCCAAGAAACAAAACGCCTGAAGCGTGCTCCTGTGCAGGACTCTCTCGGTCCAGAAATGGAATACCGGTTTGTTGATAAAGTATTATCAACTTGTAGGGATGTGGACCAAGCCAGGTTTGCTACTGCTTATAGAAAATGGCTAGTTACTTTTTTAGGTCAGTGAAGGAAACGTTGAAAGCTTTCAGGGTTCTTCTCTTAGTGCAATATTCACTTTTCAGACACAAATGCATGTCTTGGTTGAAAGTGTTAGCTAACTGTGTGTTTCTCTCTCTTTTGATGGTCAGTCCTAAAGCTAAATTTCAGAGTAGACATCTGTCACTTTATTAAAGAACTGACATACATTTTTATTAAGCAAATGATTTTGTTACTTAATCTCTCAAAGAAATCAGTCTTACCAGCTTCCTACCATGACATCATCTTTTTTTTTTAACTTCTGCATTGAGTTGGTCTCTGAATCATTTGACTTTAAAAAAACAAAGAGGTAAAAGAAAAAAAAAGTTTGAAATGCTTGTGAAATAGAGTTTCTGAAAAAGTGGGAGAATCTATCAGTATCAGCTAAACTTGTTCCCAGTTTGTTCCTGTATGGCATCATGCTAATACCTTATTGGATCCGGACTGTATTTGATGAATGCTATTGTTTTTGTATAGCAGTCTTTGGTAGAACACCAGAATACAGTGTTTCTTTCTGAGGGCTTCAGTAACAGTTTTGGAACTGTGATGCTTTTTACAGTTTTGGTTTTTGTTTACTAATTAATTGTCATGTTAGCTTAATAGGAAGGTTGAGATCTTGATAAGCAGATACAGGAAAATGTGGCAGAAAATAGTTCAACCACATGTTCACCCACAGTCAGAGCTGTATTTGGCTGTATTTGTGAATTGTTATCTTAAAACAGGCTACCTTCATCTCTTACTTGGTGTTCATTTATTTATTTTATCTCAACAATGCAGATTTAATCACACTTAATACAAATTTTTGAATATCTTTTTTACACTACAGATTCTCACCCTGCCAAATCACACATTGGGGTAACTTGTACTTAATCAAAACCCTACAAGTCCAATATTGGATGGAGTAAAAAGTAGCTCTTCCAACTGATGATTGAGACTATACAGTTAAAAAAACAGTGACAGCAAAGAGGGAGCTAACCCTTCCCTTCTGTTTGTTTTTTTTTTTTTTTGAAGACCTTCAATCTTTGTGTGTGGGTTTTTTTCCAGTTTTATTCTTAAAGAAGAGCTCTACTCCAACCATACATCTATGTTTACATAACTGTAAATTTTAAGGGAATTTGAAATCAATTATGAATGGTGTATTTTGTTGTTTCCTTAGAATTTGTCTGTAAAAGGGATTTTTTACACTAGTAGAATTGTGCTGGTACACAGATCCAGGGAAAACGTTTTACAACTGTAGAAGTCTATACAGTGATAACATCACCTCTTTTAAAAGCAAACTGTTTTCTGGGGGGGATTAGATTTTCAAGTTAGTGTCCTTGCCATAATTTCTTTATTTATCTTCTGCCCCAAATGCCTCTTGACCATAAATTTAAAGATACTGTTTCTTTTGGGCAGAGAAAGAAACAATGAGGGAGGAAAAAACACAGCCTGCTCAAAAGGTATCACTTTGAATCAAAAAAGCACTCAAAATGTGAAGTTCCTACACTTCTAAGTAGTTAGATGAATGGAGTTTACTCTTGCATTTCAAAATGAAAACAGAACACCTCCAGTCTTTGAGACTATTTTCATGATTCATTTCAGGCACAAAGTACCTAAAAATAACATTTCTTAAAACACACTGTTCTGTTTACAGTACATAGATAAGACTATTCTAGGCTTGAGCATCTCCATGTCAAAGCTTTGTTTCAGAGGACATCCACACCTGCCTCTCCATAGGTATATTACATATATATGTAGGTATATGTCTTACATGGTCATTAGCTTTGAGGTGCTGTGGGATGCTGTGATGTTTTGGTTGATGGTTTTAGTTGCAGAAGAACATAATTGTTGTCTAAAGGAGCTGTGGGATTGGCTTGAGAGTACAATTTTGTCATAAGATGTTGCCTCAGTGATCACTGACAAATGGGTGGGTTCAAGTACAAACAGGAGTCTAAACTTAAGATCTTAACTTGAGCAAGAACCTTTACACATCCCAAGAGACCTGATGATTAGGTAACGCAGATTATACATTAAAGTATGTGTAGTAGCCTGGGTCGGCTTGATTAACAGTATCCCAGTAATGACTCATTTCAACTTGGAAAGTGTGAAGTCAGGGGGGAAGTGTACTAAAGGTCCGGTTCTTGGTCTTAAATTACTTAGTAATGTTATTTGTGTGTTCTGTTTACCTTGGCAATTTTTTTCTGTTTATGAGAAAAATATTAGTGATAGGAGCAATCTCAGAAGTGGGAGCATGATAGGAAACATTTCTTGACCTGTGGAAGGGAAGAGATTCTCTCTTCTTGCACTGGAAAGACGGAGGCTTTCAGAAGAAAATACTATTATTATTAGAATCTGACTTGAAACATCTTCCAGACTAATCTGGAGTCTTAGCATTCTCAGAGCTGTACTGTGGAAGTTCTGTGTTTTTGAACTTGGCATCATAAACATTTAAGCAGGTGCCCTCATATACATGTGTATAGTTGCTATTCATGTCAGCACAAGTGATGCATTCTTGTAGGATGACAAGATTTTGCCCTATGTAACTGAATAGAATTGCATTGAATTTTAGTACTTGGAAAATATTCTGAGAAGTCTGATTAGAGATGGTGCTGATATTCTTACTGGTTTTGTATAACACTGATGGCAGTAGTGTAACTCATAAGTGTGGGTTTTTGAAGTCTGCACCTCTTTTTTTTTTAAATTGAGCTAGAATAGTTATATTTAGAAATGTTTGCAGACCTGAAAACAAAACAGTGAAATTGAAACAAGTAATTTATTTCTGTTTGAAGGAAATGCAAACAGTAAGCTGTTAAATGTGAGCTTTAATTTTTTAACAGTAACTATATAAATTATATTAAAAAGGAAAATAATATCTAAATTGCTTTGAACTGTCAATGTCCTGAAGCCTCATGCATGAATTGATTGAAGAGGTACTTCTAACATACTGCATTAAGTTCAAAACTGATGTGAAGTTCTGAAACTATGATCTTTGCAGCATACCTGTCTAACCACTTGGTGTTATTGCAGGGTACCATTTGGGCACTGCTTGAAAAAAAGAAAGTGGCTTTAGGCCACTAGTAGTTAATGTACTGAGCGCAGCTACTTTACATAAGGCATTTCAGCTGTTTTGTGTTTCAGAGATCAAAGACTAATAAATTAGTTAGTGAACATTCCTGCAGAGAAAATGTCCAGCAGAAGCTGCAGAATTCTTCTCACTCTCTGAAGTTTCTTCAATTATAAAATCAAACTTTGTACATCTTTAAACATCTTAATGTAAAGTTCAGCATCTTTCCTAATTTTGTGTTCAGCTGTAGTATGTGTCATTTGAATTGATTCTTTTTGTTCACTGGATTAGTCTTTGTAGAAATTTGTTTGTACTAGAAACAAAGGGTTTCGAGGAACAAATATAATTGGAAACTACAGAATTTGGAATAGAAGGAACCACATTTTAAAGTGTTAAATTCTCAGCTGCTAAATACAGTTACTGTTATTTCACTGGCATTTTGTTTGTCTTGTGCGTTACAGCTATTGGAGAAACATGAAGCATTAAAGACAGCTACAATAACTTGTATGAAGTCATTGGAATGCATTGTTATAGCTGCTCTGATTAATATTCTTAATGTACTCATGTCTGCATATTTGTGTTTTATTGACTGCTTACATATTCTTTATACAACAAAATCCATGTGTCATTTAAATAGGGGATAAAGTAACTTGTCAGTTTATACTATTTGATTCATTACCTTGTATGTAATTTGCTTTAAAACAAATAAGCAAAGTGATAATATAGTGAGAAAGCTTAGATTTTTGTCTTATAATGAAATTTTCTGGCATTTCCAGTTTTATTCTAGTGCTGCTTAGTTAGAATGTGTAACTAGACTTTATGGATGGGAGTGATTTTTTTTCCTAAGTAGATAGTTAATGAATTTTTTAAACAGTACTGTGTGATATTGATGAACTGAAAGAAAGGGTTTTGGAAAAGTTTGTCTGCATAACCGCACTCAAAAAACATACTTTTTTCGAGGACATATAATACACTGAACAAAATGTGAGTACCAGAGAATAATTTAAATTGTGAGTCTTTAGAGATTTAATGATGCAATTTTTGGACAAGTTGTTGTTTGCTTAGTTTTGTTTTGCCTTCTGTAAGGGAAGAATGCTTTTTTTTTTTTTTTTTTTTTTTTTTTTATCCAGTAGGAGGTGAACCATTGCACTTAGAAAATGGGGAGAAAAGCCCACAACTGCTGAATAGTATCTCGTAGAGCAATTTTGGAAAAAACAATGAACTGACACTGAAACATAGATGTCACTTCAAAATGCATCTTTGCACTCATTGGGTGATGAGAGATATGTGTAACTAGATCTTACAATTTTATCAGCGTCAGGTACAAAGAATAGGGTGTAACTCACCAATTCTCAAATGCACTTAATATTCGAGTTAGTTTCGAAGGAAGTTCAGTGTCTCTGTCTATGATAATTTTCCCTGTGTACTCAGAGGTATCTTTCTTCTCAGCCTCTTCTCTCTTCTTCCAACCAGCTAAGAAGAATGTAGCAAAGCATTGGTGAGGTGGCCTAATTTTGTGTTTGAGTAACTCTTACTACCTCCCAAAAAGTACTTTGACTGATGGCCATAAGTGGAGTTCATCAGGCTCAATTATTTCAGAACCTCATGCTAAGCCTAGATCCTCTTTCAGATGTGAAAAGCAAGAGCTTTATCAACTAATCTGTCAAGTTTTCCAGGGAGAATTTTAAGGAGAATGGAAAAAAAATTGTAGTTAAAGTTAGAAAAACTAGAACTAGCATAAATTTTCATTTGTCTTTGCCTCTGAAGAAATAACTCTGTTGCTGAATATTGGAGGAAATATGCTTCCAGGGAATTCCATATATTACACTTCTGAACTGCAGACCTGACACTTCCTAGTGGCTTTTGCTTAGTATATAATGTTCCTTCTCAGGGCATAGTCTATTATAGTGAATTAGGGTGCATTTTTACAGTTTATAATTATTGATTAAAAAGGAAAAAAAGATAATTATGTAACTGGCTTTTAATTACTTTTTTTTTTTTGTCTAGCATAGTATTTTATAATCTACTCACATGCCAATATTGTACCCAGCAATGTACAGTAGACCTCAATATCTCATCTGCTTCATACTGTTATTCTGTTGAATTGCTGTTGCAGTCTTGCAGGAAGCTCCTGACAGTTTTTCGTTTTGTTCTCTGAGTTTCCTAGTAGTAGTCAGTAAAGTAGTTAGTATTGCAGATTATTTTGTAATGATGAGGAAGGTTTTTACAGCATCTGTGTAGATGCACTGTAGGTCTGAGATTCAGTATTTAAAAACCTTTTTTTAGGATTCTGAATGCTAAATTTTTTTGATGGCTGTCAAATGCTTACATGCAACAGAGTTGTTCTGGAAAACAGAACTCTTAACTGAAGTCTGGTTTGTTAAATGTCTTTATCTGCACCATCTGGAACCTGCTCTACATCCTACTGTATAGACAGAGGTAGGGAGAGTCCACAGTGAGTGCATATTTTCTTCACAAGACATTTTTTGAATAGAATATAGTTGTGGTTAAACAAAGAGCTTTTCTTGGATGAGATACACCTGTCTGTTCATTGTGAATAAAGTTATGAAATTGGTACATCATTAATATGGTAAGATTTGATGAATGGCTGCATGTAATGAGTAGATAAAAGGAATGTGTTTTTTTTAATCTGCTGTTAAAAAAAAAAATCACATGAATGATCCAAGGTACTAGAATTAGTTTTTAGAAAGCAAAATGTACCTACTGTGTTCATTCCCTTTTGTACGAGTTTTTCTTTTTTGAAGTAGATACATTTAAAACTAAAAGGTGTACTTGGGAACACACTTAACTTCATATAATCTCATTATTTTCATATAAACAAAATAATAGATGTCTTAAATGTTTTGAAGTAGCATTAAGATCCAAGGTAGTGACAGCACTACAGTGTTCAAGTGAGCCAATAAACTCTAATTTTGTAACATCACTGTGTTCATCAAAGTATTATTCTATGTAGGGAAATGTTTATTTTATCAAGATTTGTGCAGAAATGTTTAATTCTCATAGCTTTCTTATTAGGGGGATATACAGCTAGTTTTGAACATAATATTTTTCAATATCTTTTCTATGAAAATTTCTCAGATGCACAGTTGTGACCATTGTAAATTTTATGTAGATTTTCAAGATGAATTAGATAAATCATAAATTTTGTAGCACGAAGACTAAAAATATGACAGGACAGTAAGACACTAAAAAGTAATCTGCTAAATGACCAGTGTTCTACAGGATAGTGAATGTAAAGCATTAAGTTTGTTTTTCACTGGTCTTACTTTGTGATAGGATGCATTCCTGTCAGATGGGGATTATTGTCTTTTTTTTTTTTTTTTTTTAGTAATTAGTAAAGAATGTATCTGTGAATAAATTATCTATATTTATTCTCCCACAATAAGTCTGCATGTATGTGTGAGTGGATGGATGGTGGAACTGTAATTATGTCCTGCGAACTCTGCAAAAATCATCCACATTTGGCTATCTCCTGACACACTCTGTATGGATGACCTGTCTGGAGTCTGAGTCTAGCAGGGTCAGTGCCAGGTTGTCTGCTGAAAGCAGTGACATCTGTTGCTTCCCCTCTCTGTCTTAATCTGCCTGATTATCATTATACTTAGGCAAATGCCTGCACACACCAACCAAATCATTAGTGGTGGTGTTTACTCCAAGTGCTTGTAGAAAGTATTTGAGACTGTGAAAGAGTTTGTAAGGTCTTGCAAGCTGGGAAAATTTGGGGGTGCTCAGTCAATACCCAGGGGATACTTTTCACGAGTCCTCTGGAAAGGAAATGGACAGCCATGTTTTGGATGAATGCTTTAGCATCACAGGAGACTGAGAAAAGTATAACTAGTGACTGAAATTGGTATTTAAAAACAAGCAACAAGTAGTCTTTTTGGTACTCTGTTTCCAGTATTTTTCTCACGTTCTTTTTGTAAAAATAAATAATACAAAATATTCTCAGAATTACTCTTAATTTTGAGTATCTTCTGATTTTGAATTATTGGATTTGAGAGCTTTCCTTAGCTGAAAAAGCTAGCACCTTTCCTGTTTCCTTTTAGACAATGTGATTCATTACAAGTGTTAGAAAATGAGCATCTGAAAGCACAGGGTGTCACTGAAAGTATTGTTTATTATCCTAAATGCAAAGACTAAAAAAACTTCTCTCATACACTTTTTTTTTTTCATTTTCTCTTACTAGCTGCTAGGTAGAAAGAATATGTAAGGAAGACCACAGTCAATATGAGCAATCTTGGCTTACTGAATCTGGGTTTTCATTAGTTCAGTAAGGAGCAAGTAATAAACCAACTAGGGTCCTTGTATAGAAGTAATTTGTAGGATCTGGTTATTTGTTTGTGGTCTGAATGCTTTAGTTTTACATCTGTTGAAATGAGTTTCGAAATTCCCACCAACTTCATTGAGATTGGGCCATGACATATTTAGTGTGATAAATTTTAAGGGACTTGTTTGTCTTTCACAAATGGTTGTGTTTATGGCTTCAATTTAAAAAAAGAAACAAACAAAACAAACAGTATAGGGTATAGTCATTAGCACTGTGGAAAAGGAGCCATTAAGGTTATGGAATGTTATAGGTTTAGAAGGGCAGCTAGAGAAAAACTAAGGGTACTACAGGGTATCAGTAGATAAGGAAGCATCCTTTTTCCCCTCTGTTTTCCCCCCACCTCTATTCTCCTCTCCTTCTCTGTCCCTCTTTCCTCCATCTTCTGCCACAGCTCAAAACTCCCATTTTTCATCTTTTCTAGTGGCAGAAAATTTCATACAGTATGCCTGCGTG
Source organism: Chloebia gouldiae (assembly GCA_003676055.1). Lineage (NCBI taxonomy): Eukaryota > Metazoa > Chordata > Aves > Passeriformes > Passeridae > Chloebia > Chloebia gouldiae. The sequence continues at coordinate 104,188 of QUSF01000036.1, read as the reverse complement.
CAAACCAGGATAACACTAGTTTTGGAAGTATTGCATATCAATAGCAAATAGATACCAGTGCTCGAGGTTTGTGCAAGATATTTAGGGATGACTGTTGAGGTTTTAAGTGCTGTGTGATAACTGATGCAATATTGAACAGGAATGTCTTAAGAGTGGATGCTCTGAGTGTTGCTGTTCTCCAGGTGTGCTGTCTGCATTTATGGTCAACAATAAACTGCACATTTGTCATCCTTCCATCTCCACAAATGCTTATCACTACCTAACAGCTAATCTACTTTGTAAAATACATCTACATAATGTTGATTTGAGATGTTCTGCAATTATTTGTTGTTATCTAGTACTAGATGACTTCCACCATGCCTTTAGTCCTCCTTCAGTGAAACCTAGGCAAGTATAGATTTTCATGGCTATACATCTGGTTTTGTTGTGAAGGGTATTTGAAATTCCACCATATAAAACATGCATTTTCCTGATGTCTATTTAGAAACACAGAATGGCATCGTGGCACTGTTTTCCAGTTGTGCACATTGAGTTTTACCTTGTTTATCTCAAATATTTTGTATTGCATGTTAATTAAATTTTTGCATATCCTAGTAGTACAAAATGACCTAAAAAATAAAAAAGAGCACCCTTACAGTTCTGACTATTCTATGCAGATATCTTCCAAAATTTACAGGTATAATTTTAGTGGTGGTGGTTGGTAAACAGATTTTTTTCACTTATTTATCAGCAGACTTGTTTTTATATGTATTAGTGACAAAATGAACTAAGCACTGCTGTAAGTTATTGTATTTCTGTAGAAAATTGAAAATAGTGTAATATTGTTTTTGTTAAATGTTGGCAGTTTATAAATAAACTTTTCATCTCCTAAAAATACTTTGTTTTCTGACAATGCTGAACTTCATTTTCATTCACTGTGAAACAGACAAAATTACTGGTAATGTCTTGGGTGATACTCTGCTTTTGACAGGAGCTTTGTCTTCTCTTGTAAATTAGGTGAGGATAAGTAGACTTATTTTTGCTTCTTTTAAACACTGATACTTAGGCCTTTTTCCAAAGCTTTCCTAGGTCTTTGTTCAAGCTTAATTTCTAAAAGGATAGAGATGAACAGGAGTTAGTTCTTTGTAAGGTACTTCTTTCTGGCAACAGACAGCTGGCTATACTGCTTAGAATTGCAGAACTTGGACAGCGTTGCTGCTTATGTTGCTTTAACTTTTTAAAATTTTGGTGTGATGTTCTATGATGTGCTTGCCTTTTTTAATATCTGGAAGCAACCAGAAGAGCTTGTGCCAGTCTTTCCAGGTTTTATAAATTCCTATGCTATTACAATTGAAGGGAAAGCATTTCACAGATATTTAAAAGCAGGTAATTGACCTCTTGTGTTAAGAAAATATACCTCCTTTGATTTATATTAAAGGTAGATGTAATATAGAAGTACTACTATACATGGTACTTTGATTCCAGTTGACTGCCTTTAGAACATAAATTCTGTTCTACAAATTTTATAAGACTACTTGAAGAACAACCCTCCCTAATTTGACCCCGATCTGAACTGGATGAAAAGGTACTTGAGATATGCTCATTATTTTTGTAAACTTTCTAATTATTCACATACAAATACATTAATAGCTGGATCGACACATTAATAGTGTCGATCTGCAGTTAAGCTCTTCAAATAGTATTCTACTTCATGTATAGTTCTATGATTTCATTTATGAGAAGTTGTTAATTTTTTGGCAGAAATGGATTTAGATGTTTAGATCTTTTTCATAGACTTGAGTGAATGCTGCAGTAAATTTGCTTCCAGTCCTTGTATTTCAAGGCAATCAGTAGCTCTATAAGGAGCTTCCATTCCAGCTGTAATCCAAGTAATTCCAAGATTCATTTTAATAATGTATTTAATTACTAAATATCAATATAAAATAACATTGAACTATCAGCGCATGTAGTTGGGATTGGGTTTTTATTAAGCCGTGACACTGGGATATTTCAATGCAATGTCATGTGAAAAAACTTTAAAGTTCGAGGGTTTTGTATTTCATGTAAATTGTAAAGTGTGTCTGGAATCGTAGGTCCAATATTTCTCAAATTTACTTAAAGGTTCCTAGGATTGTCTTGTAATTTTGGTATCTTTTTCTGATACGCAGGGAAAGAGGTAAAAAATACGTCTTCATGGTCATTCTCTTCTGCTTGCACTTTGTAATAACTATTTGTTCTCTGACACGGGGCTTCAAGTCTTCTATTGTTTTCTAGTTCCAGTAAGTCTAAATCTTCCAGAGCTACTAATCCCCCTTTAGAGCTACTCCTTTAGAACTCCTTTGCTGGATACCAGAAACTGGTGTCTGCTTTTCTGGAAATGTGGAGTATCTGGCTGTTAACTCTGTAGTTTTCTTGGGCTTCTACACCTCTGAAGTCAAACAATGGATTCACCACTTCCTCTGTTACCAAACATTTGAAGCACTTGGAGAACTACTTTTGTGCAGTGTCTTGTAAAGAGGTAAAAAAAGAAAAGTGGAAGTGTTATGTCACGTATCAGTAGAGAGTGCATAAATTTGTGTGGCACAGCATGGAAAAAAGCACAACAGAAACAGTTCTTTTTGGTTTTTGTCTGAGTTTTGCTATTACCTCCATGAGCTACGTCTGACAAGCTGGGAAAGCAGTTCCTGGGGGAAGATGACAGCCTTGGGAGGGTGTCGTGATTTGACACCATTTTCTATTTAATATTAGACAAGGTTTTTTTTAATGCTTGAATATATTCTCAGCCCTGCCATACCCTCTAGGTTTTTTTTTGTCTGTTTGGGTTTTTTTTGTTTTGTTTTGTGTTTTGCTTTTTTTTTTTTTTATGCTGCGGTATTGTCTTATAGCTATTGCCTTATAGCTCAGGATGAGGATAACAAGGATTTTTTAGCTGTGGAACCTGTGAAGTTTTAAAGGTCTTGCTTTCTTTCACCATATAAGGTTGCTTGTTTAAACAGAAGTATTAATCTGCCTCACACCTCTGTCTGATTGGGAAAAGTGATGGAGTGACACAATGGAAGTTACACTTAGTGATTACATTAGTAATGGCAGTGATTACCAAGTGGAGTCAAACAGAAGATAGGAAGAGAAAGATCAGTCTTGGCATTATCATTATCCACTCTAAAACTAAAAACCTACATCTTTTAATACATGCAGGCATGAAGCAAAGGAAAACTAAATGCTATCTGAATTCTTTAGTGTCACACCAGGTTAGCATGTCTGGGTATGCATCTTTAGATGTATGGGACTTGCCTGCTTTAAGCCAGTGAGATTTCTCAACACTTCAACAAGTTGGTGAAGCCATGAAAATTTAATAGCCACCGATAATGTGTTGATCTTAATTTCTTTCCTCATTGGAGTGTCTTTGCTACTGAAGGACAATATGGCTTTTTTTAGGAAAAGGGGGAGAAAGATCTCTCTGTGCATAACTGCTGTCTTTACAAGGTGTTGTCTGGCTGCGTTTTATGAGTAACTGGTCCCTTTTGTACCCCTTGCTGTCTACCACTGTCCACTACTTCCCCATCCCCACTCCTGCTAACCCTTCACCTTTCTGCACAGGTACACCAATTGCCTTGGACACCCCAGACCCTTAGGTTTGCATCCTCATCAGTTGCCAAGTTTCCAGTTTGCCTGTGGTTTTTTAATAACCTGTCATTTAGGTTTGTTTCTTGTCTTTGCCTTTTTTTGTTCATCTGTTGGGTTTGTGTCTCTCTCTGCTGGGTTTGTTGCTCCCCCTTTACTTGTTATGCCCTTTGGTATTGAAAGGTCCTTGATCAGGTACCTATAAGTGAGCAGAGACTCTCTCCCTTTACATACCCTTGCACAAATAGGTTTGTTTCCAGGAAGACTGAAAACCTTGCTTCAGTGTATTTTTTTTTTAATCCCATGACAGCTTTACTCTTTACTTTCTGAAGCCTTTTCACTTGGACTGGAAAAATAAAAGCTTTCAAAAAGTCCTCAAATTAATAACTTTATTAGGTCCTACAGTCCTGTGAAACACAGACTGTTCAGCTGGGTAGTGCTTGAATTGAATTAATACAGAAATTAAAATTCACTTTCCATCTGCTCATGAGATTTGAGCAGTAGTTGCAGTTTTCCCTGTAAGATAGTGCAACGGCAAAAACAAAGGGAAAACTGCAAGTACTACTTGAACTGAGTAATTAGAGGAGAGGGTGGCAGAGCTGAGAAGTAGTTTCTAAGTGGTGACTGTAATGAGGATGGAGAGGGAACAACATGAAATCCCCTTCTGTCTAGGAGGACTTTGGGTTGTCTTGGTCAGCAGTTGGTCTTCAACTGATGAAGAGAACATACTTGCATTAATTAAGTGTATCCACTGGATTAAAAATAGGGATGGAGACTTAAATGCTTATTGATATACAGCAATTCAAAGCTGGCTGCACTGAGTCATAATTAGAAATATGAAAATGAACTGGAAAAATGTCAGTTCTTTACTATCCCTGCTAGCAGAACTAACCACTGCAAACTTAACTTAAGTTTACAGGTTAAACTGCCAGATTGCCCTGGAACAGAAAGTAGCACTGGAACAACCTGTTGATTAGTCTGGACATTGAGGGGAGAGAAGGGAAGATGCCTATCTCCATTTCTCTCTGATTAGGGGTTTCCATAAGAGAAGCAGAAATATAAAATTTATCTTTCTTTAAATTTGGAGGGCAAAGGAGGGGATGAGACACCTACTGAATGTGTACAGAAGTTAATATGGCTTCACCGCCCCAAAGGAAAGTAACCACAGAGCATGAGACACCTGCTTTACCACTACGCAGCATGGGCAGGCGGGCTTGCTTGTCTAGAAACCTCAAGGCTGATAACCTTTGTGAAGGGTAAAAGCTACTTTATGGCTTCTGTGAGTCTGGCTATGTCAGTGAAAGTGAGCCTTCCTATGTCTGGTAGATACAGTTTGCAAGATATTGTCATACTTCTTTTTATCTCCGTTTTTTATTTTCTGAATCAGTGAATATAAAATATAATCAAAGATAAGACAGAAGTATCATTTACAGAATAAAGTGTTTGATTTCTTCCAGTACTACCTGAAAGACTACACCTCTCTAAGTGATAAAGAAGAGCATCCTCCTTGTGCACGTGGAGATTGCAGGAGTACTTGGAGGTTATGTTAAGGTATCATTCCCTGGCATGGAAAAATCACTGCCTGTGGAACCTAAGTGTTTCTTATGCTGCAAAGGAGTTACAGACAGATTGAATGAAGGCACAGTGAAATTTTATATGGGAAGTCAGAATAGTTGACAAAATAGGATTTTTATGCTTAAAAACCATAGACCTGATTCCATGCTGTTCACTTAGATATTTCAGACCAAGAAGCTAGTAAAGAAGATAAGATGGTTGAGTCTGGAAAATACTATTCATAAAACTGCCTTTCTTTAGTTCATTGATCCAGTACCAGAATTTGAAAACATTTTGATTTCTGAAACCCACCTATTTCAGTACCACCAAGCATCCCCTGAAACAATAGGTAATGTTCACACCACTACAGTCAGTGATTAATGCTTTTGAGATATGAAAGCTGTAATCCTAAACTTTCAGACAGTAGAAAGCATTCATTTCCAGCCCTTCTGGGTCTTGAGCTATCTGACCTTAAAAATGTCAAGCTTGCACTGTTCTTTTAGTCTGTGAGAACTGTTTTGCTTTTGGCCCAAGCCTGAAAATAACATCACACAAAGCTAAGATCATTGTAATGTCCAGTTCCTGAAAACACATAGAAGCTGACTGGATTAGTAAGCTAATGTAGGAAAAATGTGTCTGAACTGCTGGGGCCAAAGCTTTTATCTAGGCTGATGGATATATAAACAGCAACATCTCCCCTTCCTCCTCCCTCCCCTCCCCGTGACACCCCCCTGCCCCATACAATGAAAAAATGGGTGCAGTGTAAATAGCGCTTTTTACCTAGCAAGATTCTCTGATTATGCCAGAAGCTGTCTGCTACGTATTTGTCAATGATTACCACAGCTACTTAAAAAGCTGTCACCTTCAGAAGGTTGTAACTTAATATCCAGCAGACAGTGTTGATTCATCTGCAGCACTACTTGATTTTATAAAAGTTACAGATAAGTCTTGGTGATTTTCCTACTGGTTTTTCAGTTGGTTTTAATTTTCTAGATTGAAATTTCACTAAATAATGATGATAATGAAAACAAGAGCCTGAAGGTCAATGCTAATGCAGCATTAACAATACTAATACTGTTGCATTCTAGCAGTGTCTGTCTCTTCGGGTTCACAGACGACTTATGCGTTAGAAGACCTGTCATCCTGGGCTATGAAGCACAGGCGTTAATTGGAGCTTTGTGAGAAAAATGCGTTTAGGACATGAAACTTCTCTAGGATATAATTTAGCAGTCACTGAGACTGCTATTGTTAATATTTTTAAACTATAGAAATATAATAGTAAAACGTAGGTCGGAGGGGACCCCTACAGGTCACCTGAGCAAACGTCTCTCTTAGAGAAGGACAAGTTTAGATCCCATTCGGGACCAACTGCTTCATTATTTTGAGAGGAAGAACAGGGGGAAGGAGCTTGATTGCAAGTTAAGTATTTTATCTAAGGAAACTCTGCAAGAATTTATAGCTTTGGAAATCTGTCATGCATATTCTATACACCTTAAGTCGTGGTAGCCCGGAGTTATTCCAGAGCCATATATGCAGCACATAGCAAAGAAGAAGGGAACAGACATGCCCATGAAGTGTTACAATGTATTAAAAACAGAGGAAGGGATTTTGGTAGCAGTCTAAATAATAAATTTGTTTAATTCACTTCTTCATTCTTTTAAACATATTTTTTCATACTCTCATTTTTGAAGTCTTCATTTGGAGAATACTGTAGCATTTTGGCATTGGGCATTTAAACATGCAGCCGTGCAATACTGAGTGGCTGAACTATATTGTAATAGGGGAATAGGTGGTGTTACCACGAAACAAAAAGTATATCCACCAGAAGGGGGAAAACAGAATTTTAATCCAAACTAACACCAAGTTATCATAGTAATTAGTTAGAAGCCTTTATATGCAGATTACTTTTGATAGTTTGCAGTGGGGTTTGCCTAAACACAGATGTTTAACACAATGTGTTCCCTAAAGTGATAAATTAACAATACTGTCAAAATGTACCAATTTAGGTTGCCAATACTTTTAATCAGTTGCTAGGTTTTTTAAAGTCCCCTGGCATTTTTTAAAATGAAAAACTGGTTAGGTATCAATCTGGCTGTGAAAAAAAAAAACAAAACAACTATGTATTTCTTCTGATAGTTAATTTTGTTTAAATACGATAAAACGCAAGACACTGTGTGGAGGAGTTTAGGATATTTTCTGCATGCGTGGAGTTACTGAGGCAGTTAACTACACGGAGAAGGAGCTTGGAGAAAACAGGAGATACTTTACAGCTGGGATATAGATGCACGCTAAGGTCCAACGCTGTGTTTGTGTATGTGAACACAGGTGTAGTATTTTGGGCAAGAGGCACTGCCAAGCCCTTTCTAGCACAGCAGTAAGCCTCGGTGCAGGCTGCATGCACAATTTGGTGAGGCGTACTGCACCTCGGCCATTGTAGCTCCCCCCAAGGCGAGGAGGACGACCGGGGCCCGCTCGCAGCTGCGATGAGGGTGCGGCGCCTCGGCACACGCGCCCTCACACCTCCTGCTTGGCGGGGGGAGCCTCCTGCCCCCGCGCCACCGAGGGGCCCGTGTCCAGGGGGGTGGGACGGACGGGTCGGTGCTCTGCAGGGCGTCCCTCGCTCCGAGCTGCCCAGGGGCCGGCAGCCGCTCCGGAGAGCGCCGGGCGTGTGACGGGCGAGGGGCCAAGGCCGCGCCGGGAGCCCCCGGCCCGGGCGGCCCGGCTCCCTCCGGGAGGCGGTGCAGGGAGGGAGGCGCAGGGAGGGAGGCGCGGCGGGCGCGCTGACGCGTGAGGGCGGTGCGGCAGGCGGGGCCGGCCCGGGCGGCGCTGGCGGCAGGAGGAGGAGGAGGAAGAAGATGGTGGTCGCGGGAGGAGCGGCTGCCTGCTGGGCTTTCCGCCCTGCGCTGCATCGCCGCCCCCGCCGGAGCCACCCCGCCTGCTGAGGAGGACCCGCGGCAGGTGCGGAGGGGTCGCGGCCGGGCGCCGGTGTCGGGGAGGCAGCGGCCCGCGGGCGGGTGCCCGACAAGGCGGATGCCGGCCCGGTCCCGCCCGGCGGCCCCTGCCCGCAGCGGTGCGGGCGCTGCGGCGGCCTCTGTCCGGCTGCGCATCTCGGAGCCGGCGGGGCTGCTCTGCACCTGCCCCACGCTGCGGAGAGCGGCGCCAGCGCGGCCATGACTGCCTCCATCCCGGCCTCCGGCGAGGCGCTGCGTGCTTGCCCTCTGTTTATCTATTCCATTATTTTATTTGGTGGCGGTGGGATGTGTCTAGAATAATGCTGTGTGGAGCCGTGCATACCCCAGTGCACGGGTTTGCTGTTTTATTCTTTTGTTTTTTTTTTTCTTTTTTTAGGGATTTTTTTTTCCCACGCGCGTCTTTTCTGTGGTGGAAAGGAGAAAGGGGGGGCGCGGGTGGGAGGGGGCAATGTGGGGATTTCGCATCCGGCGATCGCACGGTCGCCGTGGCAGCAGGTCGGTCTCGGCAGCCCCTTCCGTCGGGAGATGCTGCCGGGGTCTGCGGCCGCGTCCCGGTTTGCAGCAGGGAACCCAAGGGGTTCTGGATCTCCCCGTCCTCCCCGTGGAGCGTGCTTTCCACCTTGGGCTGGGCGGAGGATGACATCTGCTACCTTCACGTTCTGGTTTCAGCAAAAGGAAGGTGTTTCGATTTTTAATTTTTTTTTTTTTAATTTTTTTTTTTTCTCCAGGAAAAGCTGTTTGATTACAATGATTGCCTGAATCACAGTCGTGGCCAGTGCAGCCGTATACATTACATCTGCTTTCTGTAAGGATCAGAGTCAATAGGAGCAGTCTACTAAGACTTGTTTTACTGCTCTCATAAATCTCTTTAAGAGAGATGGGGCTGTGGGTCTAGGGTGGAAAACTACATCTTTTTGCTTTCTCCTGTTGTAGATTTTTTGGGCTGTGGAATTGCAGTTTGGTTTAGAGAGTAAATTGCAGATATGGCTGTTTTCATAGCTGCTGAGGAACTGGAAGGCAGAGATATTTGCCTGACTCTGCATACATTAAGAGTGAGCTAATGTGGGTGTAGGGCAGATCAGCCATGTAGCGTTTTTCTTTTCTTTGACGTGCGTCACGTTACACCGGCTGATAAGAGTACACCCAGATGGCTGCAGTTTTGTGTCTGCTCTGCAGCTGTGACCCATGGGGTCCCAAATAACTTGCCAATATTCCAGTCATAGTATTCTAGGTTCTAATGCATTGCTGTTAAATCTGGACCACCTGCACCTCCCTTTGCAGCCCGTATCAGGAACAAGCATGTGATGTCTATTCTTCCAAAAGGTGATGGTGACATAGAATGTGTTTATTCTCTATGTGCTACCAAATCAAAACTGAGGTGCGTGTTTACCTTTATGCCTAATGCTGTGGGAGGAAGGAGCAGGATAGACTGTCCAGAAGTGCTGTTCAGGAGGGAAGGAGAACAATTACTGTTTAATTCTGTGCATTCATGTGTGTTTGTACAGAAAAATTAAGTGTCAGGTGTATAATAAAGTACAATCACAAGAAACTCTGAAAAAGCAGAACATTTAGTGTTGTAGTGCACCTTAGATGAGTGTTTTGGATGTTTAATAAATGAAATGTAAACCTTAGCAAAAGGCAGCTTGCCTTCCTTAGAAAATGTCTGAGATTGGTATATCAATGAGCTTTCAGGCCTGACTGATTTCTACAAAGTAATGGTGGTTCAAGGTTGGCTGGGTACTGTGAATCATGTAGTTAATTGCTCTGAGTTTTGGACATTTCTAGTTGTAGCTTAAAATGATACTTCTGTTTTACATTAGTGCATTATCTTCCATTAAAGTGGCAAACTTTCTGGCGACTATGCTGTCTGTTAACAGATGCAAGGCCAGCCTATTGAAAGGCTATCAAAAGTATTTACAGATTAGCTCTTCAGTTAAAAAAGTGCAAGAATGCTGGGAAGGTGATTTGATACATCTAGGTACATAGAAAAGATAGTTTTTCTAGTGTGTTAAGAGGGAGATGTGCCAAAGATTTTGAGTAACCCATTTGGTTACTTAATTTGAAATCCTTTCCACAATTTTCCTGAGTTGTTAATTTAATTCTCAATCCTTTGTTTATGACAAGTTTGCAGTTTCGTATCTGTTGGGAAGGGAATGCATTCTGGTATTTTTTTTGTGTTTTCTTTTTTTTTTTTTTTTTAAATTTAATAGAATTGCCTATATGTATTTAAAACATGAGAGCTAATGCTTTAGAAGAAATTTTGTGATACAGGATGTAGTGGCATTGTGGATGCCAAAGGTGAGAATCTTGTAGTCCGCCATGCACTTGGGAAGGGAACCTGGGTGTAGGTTTTTGAAGATATAAAACATCTTATAAACCTGAAGATTTTGTTTGCTCTGTGGTAATGTAAGTATAATCCATAACACTTTGAATAAAGGGAATACTAATTTTGAGGCTAAAGTTGAGCTATATAAATATGAGATTTGCATATGAATATTTGCATATGAGATTTGAATGGATTTTAATTGGACCAGGAGCTGGCTTCTACCTTCTTTGATACCATTTTAACCCACAGTAATATGCAATGCTTATGTTCTTAAACTTAAAAAGCCTTCAGTATGAGGACTGTCCATCTTTGAAATGTAGATAACATTTCTTTTTATAAGCAGTGGGCAGTGCAGCTTGAATAATTACATCTTAACTTTGAAGAAGATCTTATTAGCATAGGCTTAAGTGAAGCCTTGATAAATGCATTTTAAAATGTATTTTTCTGGTTTCCTAGAAGGTGAAAATTCCTTCTTAATGAGAGTTCTAGCAAACAACCCTCTGCTCATTTATTTCCAATAGCTTGCCAGTAATACATACTGTGTAGGGATTAAAGGTTTCTGAGAAACAGAGTGATTGGTTTTTCTTCATAATGATGATTGATTTGGTAAATCAGCTACTAAGAGCAGTGTGATGGTATTTTTCTGTTTCCACTGCATGCATCAGTGTTCTGCCAAAAATGTTTGTTGCTTTACTGAAGGGGCCTAGGGAAACATCTTTATTTGCTGCTTTCACATATGCAGGCATGTGATGATAATGTCTGTCCTAATTCCAAAGAAATAAATACAAAAGCAGTACAATGGATACATGATAGCTGCAGATGGCAGAGGACTTAGCTGAAGATACTCCAGAGCCATAAAAACGTGTGTTTTCACAGTAAACCCTTTCTGCTAGAAACCATCCTTGTTGACATGAGAGGAAGAATGAAAAGCAATCCTGTTTCTAGGGAGTTCTGTTTCTACAGAGATGCTGCTAGGCATGTGGCATCTCACCTGGTCCGTTGTGTCTCCTGTGGTGATTTCTGTCTAATAAAAAATTTCCTTCACAAGAAGTTTCCATCACCCATGAGCCTGTGTAAGTAGCTGTCTGTGGATAAGCAGTGGGGTTTTGAACATCATCAAGGAAGCTGAAATAAATGTATTAGAAGTATTTAACACAGTATCTACTTTCCATGACTAAAATGTGAGCCTCTATTTTTCCTGTCACTTAGCAAAAAGAGGCAATGTCCCCCAATTAAAACCAAAAATTCAGAATGTTTAATTATTATTTTTTTTGTGGCATGTACCTTCCCTTTGTGTTTTCCAGCCTGTTCTTGGGCTATGTGGTCCATCAGATCTTGTTCATAAGCCAGCAATTAAGAATTACTTGTGTCTTTCTTTCTGATGAGCACTTCCATAAGTGCTGCTTGTCTTAAGAGGATGACCACCTTGTCACCCATTTGAGAAAAATGTAATTGTAGGGAGTGCGAGACTTCATTAAAAATCTGTAACTGAGCAACACATCCCTGGAATTTAGGCTGAATCCTTTTAGTGGTGATTTTTTTTTTCAACTAATTCAACTCCTCTAAACCTTTTCTGTATATCAGGAACATGCCTGTTGAATTTAATTTTCAAACTCTAAACTCAAAAGTTGAGCACAGGTCAGAAAAACATGAGAACAGCAGAGCCATGGAGGCTACAAAATTTTCCCATTTTGGCAAAGATCATTTGAGTGACTACCCTTGCCTGATTCACTATTGCCTTATTTTTTCCATTTTGGGGAGGCATGTCAGGGTGAGAAATGCCTTTCTATATGTATATGATTAAGGTGTTTGTTCAATATCTAGTATTTATAGGTTTGGTGCCCTGTATTTATTGTTTTGATTAAATATTTTTATTTTGCTGCAAGAATTTTCACTTCCGTGAATAAGACAGTAGCTTTCTGATAACTTTTCTTGTGGTGGTTATTCTGATTTGGGTTTCTTTTTAATAAACATGCTTTCTCAAAACTTGGGTGGACAAGAACCTATGGTCTAGATAAAAGGAAGGTTTTTTTTTAAGACAGAAGAAGGAAGAGAAAAAGAACATAATGGAAGATTTTAAGCATACATGACTGTGACTTGGTTTTTCTAATACATGCTTTCTTTGTGGATTTAAAAATATTTATTTATTTGATATGCAAGTTGCAGTTCATTCCAATGGTCTTGGTAGTGTTACCAAGTATTTTTGTAGTGTCTATTCCAATGGGACTTTGATTATGTTTGAGATCTTGGTGCTTTGGAAGTCTCAAATGTAAGTCTTTAGAGTAAATAAAATTAAATTGGAAAAAACATTTTTAAAAGAAGATCTGAGACTCAAAAAGGTGGAGAAGCACGGAGTAAAAGCTCTTTCTCCAGGTTTTTCCAGGCTAACATCAGCAGAGTGTTTTAACTAACACTTCAAATCCAAAAAATAGGTAAAACCAGTAGGTTTTTTATATGTTTCTATCCCAGGTAAATGTTTGGAGGGTGGGTACTGCCTCCACTGTTGGAAGAGGAGATTGGTACATTTTTGTATGGTTTGTGTGATGAGCTGAGGGATTTTTCCTTCTTTTTCCTTAACAGCTTTCTCACACCAGCTTTTTATGATCATAGAGTAATTTAATTGGAAAGGATCCCTGCATGCCATCTGATCTAAGTTCTGCTCAAATCAAGTGACTGAGACAAGGGCTGCACATGCCATGTTTGTAACTCTTGGCTTAACCAGGGCAGGAAGCTCTGAAGATGGAGCGCTGTACCTCTCATGCGTGTCCAGTATCCCAGTCCCAGCTTGTGCAGCAGGTTTTGCTGGAGTCCTGGTGGAATGGGATATGACTGCTGGACAGAAACCTTCCTCCATCCTGCCCTCCTCATCCTCTGCTGAACAAACTGCCCTTGCAGAAAATTGCTTGTTTTCCTTCAGGGCATTTGGGACAGTGGGAGTGTTGGGTGAAGGCATGTGAGGGTAATGGTGATGTCCTCCTATTGGGTGCTGGCTTTTAAGTACTTCTTACCACTGCCATTCCCCGTAGGAAAGTACTGAAATACAGGTGTATTTGCTGTATTAGCCAATTCAATAACCTGAAATTTATTTTTTTAGTTGGATTCTTAAGATAGTCAAGGTGGAGGAAATTATTGCCCAGAAGTTTAGAAAATTATGTTCTTGTGAATTTATTTTACAGTGGTTTCAAAATTAGAGTACTGTTTTTAAGAAATGGAAGATTTATTAAACAACATTCCTAGTATGTATGTACAATGCAATCACATTTAACTTAATGAGAAAATCTCTCCCAGTAAGAAGGCTGAGGTGAGCTGAGAGAACTTTGTATTAACTAAGAGTCAGTCAGGCAAAACCAGCCTTTAGCTTTGTAATTCCATTCCATTTTTAGTGGACATTTTATATAACCTTTCCCCGAACTTGGTGTATATTTCTAGTATTCACAGCTATTACACCTTTTGTCTCAGAGTGATAAACAAGGATGAACTCAGGGTTCTGCTCTTGCTTAACAGTGATCATTCCTTGCTGATAAATGATTAATGTAATCCATTTATGAGATTGCCACAGCATCATTCAGATTTTGGCATTTTATTTTTTTTCGTAACATTGAGAAAATCCAAAAGTCCTCAAAATCTTCCTTGTGTAGGACCATGCTGCAAGGTGCATGGGAAGGAGATGTTTGAGCTTGATGCCTTCTTGGTGGGGAGATGGGCATTAGCCCGAGGGCACAGCGCTGTACTTCTTAATATTGACTCTGCATTACTTCAGCATCCAGGCTTTAGACTTTTAACTGCAGCTTCATGATGCTTACTTACATGATGCTGATGCTGACTACTTAGCCCTAGTTTAAAGTCATGGCCAAGTCAGGCAGTTCTAAGGCATTGTACTTTCCGTGTGGCACCCTTTGGTCCACACAGATTCTATTTGCAGTTAAAGTTGAGTGTGGACTTAACACATCCTTACATATCTTGCTATTTCTTTACCTCGGTAAAATGTAAAGACTGAATGTCTTTATTTCATCTTAGGTCAAGCTGCTTTTGAATGAAAATTTGAAAGCTACATGAAACATTTATATTTTAAGAGTAACACAGACTTAATGCTTGATCAACAATATATCAAACATATTTTGGATTACAATCAAACTACATTATTAAAAAAAACCCTCATATTTCTTGTTAGTTACAGACTAGGTTATTTCTGGATTTGAAGTCAAGATAATCTAGCCTCTTGAACAAAATTTTTGTCTTAAGGAAGGCCAACTAAGTCAGCTGGAAAGAGAAGAGAAGAATATATTGCTTAGGATGTGTGTGCCTGTGTAATTGTTTTCTTAGATGTAAAGTATTCTCAGTAATGTATTGGATGACTCTTTGGGTTATATTGGTTATCCAGATGACATGGGGCATCAGCTGATGTCTTCCATTGCTCTGGGTATGACTGTGCCTGTGTCACTGGTGTCCCATTGTTAGCTATCATTGACCAAGGACAAAGCATTTCTTAAGGATCTGGTTCCCTACCAGACCACTCTCAGGATAAATTGTCTCCTGATAGCAAATAGGAGCAGTTTAAGCTCAATGTCAGCATGGAAGTATAGTTGCATGAAAAGTAAATACTAAAAACACAATTGCAGCTTGTATACAGTTAACATTCATACAGTAGATTTTTAGAAAAGTAGAAAGGTCCCTACTTCAAAACTGATTTTGGTGATTCTCTGGGAATTAAAAGTGGAGTGAACAACCTTTTTGTGCATGGAGCAAAACCAATTTTTATATGTCACATTTCCAGTGTGTTAATTCATATTTTATTGAAGATACCTTTTCTTCAGCCACTTTATCCATGAATATAATGACTAGAGGTGCAAATATTTTTTATTTTTCCTTTCCAGTATGTAACTGTTGAAATCTGGACACTTCACAACTCAATTTTGATCTTCAGTATTAAAGGCTGTGTTAGATCTTTTAAGCAGTGGCATCCACAGGCACTGTAGTGCAAGTTCATATATGTACACCAGGTATGATCTGGTTATCAGAATAGCATGAACAGTGGTAAGGTAAGAGTTCCTTTTTTACATTAAGAAGCAGAATTTCATTTGTATGTGAAAGAAAGGTTTTTAGCTGCTTGCCCAAGAAGATTGTGTTTTCACACAGAAGTGTGTAAACCAGTAATTTTAGGGACATTGGCCATTTGAAACACTAAAGGTTATGTATACTTTTGTAGGAATTTTATACCAGAAAACCAGAGGGTGAAATTACCAGAAAGGGATTCACAGGATGGGATAGTCACAGGATCTGACTAACACAGTTTCTTGTGATAGAAGGAAGAAGATAGTATTTTTTCAGTCAGTTAAAGTAATTTCAAAATCAATCTGAAAGTTTAGTAATCATATGAACTGTAAAGACTGAAGGATATTACACAAACAGCTGTGCTCCTGTTCTGTTTTTATAATATTCTGTGTCTGTGTTATTATGCTTAGTGTATCAAAAAATCAGTCACACACCTTCCCCCTTAAAGACTAACCTCCTCCAATCATGTGCAAATCCATAGTCACTTTATTTACTCTGCCTATTGAAGACTCCCTCTCTCCAGTGTATGACAGGAATCCCGTGGCTTCATGGCTTTTTGCAGTATCTCACACAATTACTACAGTGTAGTAGTGTATAAACCTTGGTTGCCTCCTTGTCTGTTTTAACTTTTCAGATGTAGTGAAGTAGTGAAGAGCAGCGGGTAAAGTCCAGATAAAACTCACTCCTTAGGGTAGGTTTCATTGGTCTTCACCTGCCATCTGTGGGCATTCATGCTCAGATGGGAAGACATTGTTGCTAGTGCAAAGCCATCACATCTTTGAAATATGAGGGTTTTGTACTGTATAGTTACCTGTAATTCTTTGCATTTAGTCTGAACAGCCTGTAATACTGGTGGGTTATAGGAAGGAGGCTTGTGGTTGCAGAGAAAAGTTGCTCAGTGTGAAGTAGCATCTATTCTGCAGCCTCATGGAAAACCCACCTGTTTTCCACTGGTGCCCCCTGATGGGGAGGAGGCCTTGCCCTGTTCTTGCGTCTGGTGCTTGGACATCAGTCAGTAGGAAATGTGAGTTCATAGAGAGGAAAATGTGGGAAACGGAGTGTAGTTGATTTTTTTTTCTCTAGGAAGACAAATTGGGGTGTTGAAAGTACAAAAAATAGCAGTCACTTTTTATGGCAGTGTCCAGGAAGCTTGAGGCTGGTAACAGAAGCAGATTATTTAGGAAGAAAAAAACAGACTTGACTGAGACTTTGAATTTTGTATAGTTCATGTTCAGCTGGTCAAACTCCCTGAAGCCTTGCAAGCGCTGTGACTTTCAAGATTAAGTCCAAATGTTAGCATTATTTTGACTAAAGTTATTGGTACAGTGATTACCCTTTGGTAGGGAAGTGGTTAACAACATAAATATTCCATGTTGGTGCCTGTCCTTGCTCTTAAAAGTTACATCCTCTTTGGAGGAGAGGAATGGGGAAGGGGAGAGATTTGTAGATTTGTGTAACTGGAGCATCCATTTGGTGCATTTTGATGACGCAGCATGTTGGTGCATTGTTAGTTGCTGTAACCAAGGCAATGCCAAATATGTAACAGGCACTTAGCATACAGTGTAAAAAGCGCCTGCTCTTGTGCCTGAATTACATCTTCAGGCTTCTCTAATTTCTGAAGTCTGTTTATTCTTGCACACGTTTTATTAAATGAATCTTTTGAAGACACTTAAAAGAAGCAATGACGACAGCTGTTTTAAAAACAACATTCATGAAGTAAAAACTGTTTTTTTAACAAAGAGGATGGAATCTCCCAAAAGATCTCTGAGATGCTTTCATTATCCAAAGAGCAAATATTCTGTCTGCAGTCCTGCCTAAAGAGAAGATTACAGATCAACATATTAAGCTTAGGGGTGTAAATCTGGAAGCTATTTTCTGCTGAGGAGAGACTAATTAGAAGTCTAGGCTTTTTTTCTGTTGCTCATCAACTGTGATAGGCTTTCTCCACAGGCAGTGGTTTCTGAATTCTGTTGTAGTGGCTCCCAGGTCTGCTCTTGCTAATGGTTATAACCTTACAAGTGAGCGCTGACCCTGGGAATTGATGTAATTTTTTACACTTTCAGTTGAGAGGAGGCATTTAAGTGTCAGAAACAAACATGGAGTGAAACAACAGCAGTTTTTATACACATTTTATGGGATGGCAGCGGTACTGTTGGAAATTTTAACCTGAGGACTCAGGGTGGTAGCAGTGCCTTCCTTTTTGGTTTCCAGTATTATCTTTATGATCACAAATTCTTCAGTCTCAGACCCAGGTACCTCAGCGGAAACTTTCTTCTATACTAGTTATAATTGTATTTTTCTTGTTAATAAGTGTAGAATGTAAAAATTGAATTCCTCTTAAGGAATAGCATTGTCACCATTCAGCTCCATTTGCAGGCACTTGTAAGAAGTGGAACATAATCTCATATACATACAGTATTTTGCATTTGGAGTGTTTTGTTTACGTGAATAGTTTTGCTGCAGGTACTTTGTATTTTACATGCCTTTGAATTGTTTGTGGTGGAGATCTAGTAATCCTTCTTTTTCTCTTTTCTCCCATCAGTATCTGGTTTGTAAGTAGTGTCGTATTTTCTATTTGTTCTTCTTTGTCCTGAGGAGATTAATTCTTCTGGCTCTGAATGTAGCCTTGTTCATGACTTCATAGTACGTGAGGTGTTTTTCACAAGGAAAAAAAAAGTAATATATGGATGGACTTTTATATGCAATGGATCAAGGTTAGAAAAAAGCCTTTGCAAAGGATCTGGTGACTGGGGAGAGAATTGCATTTAATCTAAAAACATAATTTTCAGGAAAAAACCCCACCTTTAGCTCTTGGAAATTATTGGACAGTCATAGACAGGATTAGTGGCAGTACGTTAGAGCTCAAAAATTGACAGATGCTTGACCATTCTGATCATGGAAACAGCTTGGCAGTCTGCAGTTTGGAGCCACTGGCCCAGAGCATCTAAATAAATCTTTGTTATGTAATGCTGAAGACTTGGTAGTGGGTGGTGACCATTATGCATAGCTTTTATATATCAGACTCAGGGAAAGTCTTTCCCTTTTCTGTGGACTTGTGAATTTATGGTCAAAGTAAGAAATTTTTCTCAGTTTTACATTTACCTCTTTTTATTAATCCTAAATATATTGTTGGGGTGCTATCTCTGTGTACATGAATAAGATGGTGTTTGGTTTTCTTCTGCCTTGCTGATTAAGGTGCTTAGTGAATTACAGGAACAGAAGACCTCATTGTGCCTGGCATGGACAGTTTCTCTTGTTCTTGTCTGCGTATCAAGTGCATGGCACTTCTGTAGTGTCTGACCAGCCCATGAAGTTATGCTGTTGTTGCTGGTGTGATTCTACACTGCTTTAGGTGAGGGTTTGCCTAGTTTATTCGATTTGTTAGGAACAAACGCATTCCTGGATTCTTTCTCTATTTTACCTGGTAAACCTTACCCTGTCAAAGAAAGAACTACAGTGATTTTGGGCAGAAATTGGGTAGTTTACCCTGTAAAATGGCATTTTGTTTCTAAATTAAAAAAAAAGCCTTTCTTTATTTTTTCTTCAATTCTTTACATTTGAGGCATGACAGAAGTTCAAGGTTATTAATGTCTCTTGTGAGGAAAAGGTTTCACTCTGCAAATTTTTTTACCTGTTGAAGAGAGGGAACAAGGAGTACAAGAATTGATTTAAGAGTAATTAGAATCTTGAGAGCAAGTTTCTAGTGTTGAAGCATGTCTTGCTATTGAAGCTCTTTGCTTTAAATGCACTTAAAAACTTCTGAACTCTGCCTAAGTTTTGTGCATTTTACAGCTTAGGTTGCTTGTCTTGTACAAACAACACAAAGATGTTCACAGGGCAGGAATGATGCTTAATAATTTGAGAGGAACAAAATGTTATCTTATCTTTGTTAATAAAAAGGAATAATTTTACCTTGTAACCATAAAAAGCCCTGGTAGAAACAGTATGAATCAAAGCTATGTATGGTGAGGAGGAATTATCTATGAATGATATGGTGAGATAGAGAAAGAACTAAACATTGGAAAAAAACATCTCCACACTGATGTCTACCAGACTGTGGAATAATCTCCCAGGGAGTGATAGAAGATACATTTTCAGAGAAGTGAATACTCAGTAGTGCAAGGGCTTCAGCAATACTGTAGGGAGCAATCCTCAGTTTGAGCAATCTCTTTCAGAGGGATTTTCACCTAGTTTTGCTTTTTACAGTCTCGGATGGATTTATCCTTGAAACTGATTTAAGTAGCTTTTCTTTTCTTGTTTGTCACTAGATGTAGTTTTCTGATTTTGTTTTTTTTTCGATGAGAAAAACAATTTGATGATGTGGTAAATTATTTTGAACTTTAGTTTTGTCCTTGAAGCAGCATTCCATGACTCTTTCCCTTGTCAACTTTTTTAGCATGATATTTCAAGTTGGAGTAATACACAGTAGAGATTGGGAATGTACCTTATCTGTTTGGTCTTACAGAGGAAGATCAGGTGATCGTAGTGTAATTGCTTATGGTTATGCTTTGTAGCGACTTTTTATATTCCTCTGGAATGTTTTTAGCAAGGGACTTCTGTACCGATGGATCTCTCTTTGATATAATTTCACACCTTACTACCACAATTTGTGCCACTTGCCTTTCCTCCTTCAAAAATACAGGGGAAGTAAAACCTGTAGAAAAATCAGCTTTCATATGTAAGGACCAGATGGATTCACAGTGAGTGGCAAAGGGAGTTCAATCAAATGCTAGGTAAAAAATAGTTTAGACAAAAATAGTAAAAATTGGGCAAACACCCTCAATGAAATAATGGCCAACATGAGAAGAGGGTTAGTGAATTTTTTTGAAAGTGGTAAAACAGAGATGGATGTTTCAGAGTTAAAAGTATTGGAAAAAATAATTGTAAATATTGTGAGTAACTGTAATAATAGTGATGAATTAGCAGAAACACTGCTAGGGAATAGGTTTGGAAAATTCTTTATGGGATTTGGGTGTTAATATAGTTTAACAAAAGCTCTTGTATATCCTGATTGTTAGATTTTAATTTCAGGGAGAATGTCATTTCTAGCTGAAGTATCTTTGGCTGCCACAACTACCTATTGAAAGAAGGTGCTGTGTGTTTGTATGCAAACGTTTTTATGAAAAGGTGAAGTAGATATTTTCATTGCAATATGCCTTGAGCTATTTCAGAACAGTTCTCTTTTCTGCCCCATAGAAGGTTCAAGCAGTGCCACTGGATTCTTACTGTTGCTTCTCCCCAAATATTTTTTCCCATGCTTTTAAAATCTGACATTGTAGAAATGTTTGTTAGTAGTAGAAGAACTGGTAACAGTATTTCTGTAGACTCTTGCTGTAATCATCCTGACTTGCGTTTTACATGTTTTCCCATCACCATAGTACTTTCAGCACACAGAGCAGGCAGTGCTGCCTGTTGCATGACCACAACTTGCAGCAGACCAAAAGGCAATAATCAGGCATCAAGGCTGTCTCCATTGAGTGAGCTGAAGTTTTGATTGCACATGCTGTGACTGCAGTTGTATCAAACCGGTGTTGTGGGTTCAGTGCTACTCAGAATTGAGGAAATCACTGTATGGCATGTCATTGAATTAGTCAATTCCTTGGTTGTATTTTGGTTGCGAGTATTGAGCAGTCTAAGAGGTTGTACATTTTGTTTCTTCTTCCCTTACCCCTTAGCTTTTCCAAAAAAGAGGGTTTTGAGTCAGAGTTGAAAAATTACCATTTTCAATAAAGCACCTTTTACAACATGTACGCAGCAGTTACTGATTAATTTTATATTTTTAAGATCTTCTTCCTGCTTTTGAAATCTGTATGAAATCCATTTATTTTATAGCCCTTTCTAGATCTTTAAAACTGGAATAACAGTGAAGTAGCATGTAAGTAGAAAGTTGTGTGGTCCCCATAGCTGTGTGCCCACGTGAGTTGCTGGCTCTGGTGGGGTGCCCCAAAAGACCTGCTGCAGCTCTGATTTCTGATGTGAAGCCTGTTCAGTGAAACAGAGAAGTTACCTGGTGAACTGCCTGACAGCTGTGGTTTGTGACTGCTCTACTTCTGCTGTGCTGTGTGAGGCGTTTGAAGGCACACAGAAAATCTGCCAGAACCTCTTGCCTTCTGGGTTTGGTTCTAAGTTTGATAGTAAGTTGCTGATACTGTTGCTGTATGTATAACCCAGATCAGAAGTCATTGAGAGAGTGGTGAAATGGTTGGGCAGCTCAAGTGCAGACTTTGTGATTTCAACCAGCATACTAGTAACGTTAGCTTTATTTATTCAATAAACACAGAACATGTAATTAAACAACTTCTGCCTGATGCCTGGAGCTTATATTTAAGGGGTTTCACAGTCTTCCATGACTTACTGTAAGATTCACTAAAGCTTGTTTAGAGGTTTAACTTGAACATATTATTTGAAAAATAGTAGAAATACCGGGAAAATACCTTTTCTTTATTTTCTTTCTGTGTAAAGCAACAATAAAAAGCAATGGAGGTGACATTGCTGCTTCAGTGTTGACGGAGTAAGGAGAAAAGTAATGAATTGGTAATCCCCTTTGTGTAGGAGATGACCTTTTAAATTTAAAGTAGCACTTAGTTTATTTTGATAGTAGTTATTACACTGCATGCTTCTATTTACATTTTCACTAACTGCTTGCTCTTGAATAGCTTGTAGCTTGTAAAGCTCTGTAAAGCCTTTTTCTGAGCTATGAATAGGCTAGCTGAGCATGACATTGTGGAAGCACTGGATAACAGCTGAGGCTATGCTTTTGAGCCTCAACATACAAAATCTCTGAGGTGGAAATCAGTGGGAGTGAAAGGTATTATCAATAGCATATTTTCTGAGCTTAGCTGTATCTTACCTAAATGAGATTTTTTTCCTGGGGATCCTAGGATTGCAAATCTTTAGATACTTGAAAAAATAGGAAATAGAAATATCTAAGAGTCTTAAAGATTTTTTGACTTAGCAGGTCTCTCTGATCTGCTTCTAGCAGAACTAGCCAAGTCCCAAATAGCGATTTTTGCCTTCTCCAGGAATCTAGAAGAAGCAATGTTTTTAATGAAGAGAAAACAATTCAGAGGAATCTGATTTAAATCTCTGTAGCTTTGCTCTAATCCTGCCATTAGCACAAAACTATATTCAGTTTTGTGGATTTACTTTTATTTAGAATAAACTGGAGGTCTGTCCTTGCTGTGTAATCCGTATACTTGTTACTTATACTGTCAAAGGCTTACTAGGAAATTGAGCTGAGGTGGCACAGGAGCATTTTGGACACCTCAGGAGAACATGCCCATATTCTATTTGAAAGAAATTTTGCCATATAATTTTCACATTTCTGCCATTTGGGTTTTTTTTTCTATTTGTTGTTTTCTGTTGTTTTTTATGTTGCTCTCAAATAAGAAATCTGTATAAATAACTTTATTCTTCCCCCTTGTGAGCTACATGTAGACCATACTCTACTTGTGCATGTACTGTCCTAACAGAATGGCTTGGTTGATGTATGATTTTTTTCGAATTTTTGTTGAGCCAACCAAACAAAACCCACCACAAACAGAACCCATCCAAAACTGCAGAAGCTTGTAAATTTGGACTCAGAACAGTTGTTTCAAGTCAATTTTTCTGTTAATAAGATATTTTTTACTGTGAGCTGTTAAATTCTCTGATGTGGAGAACATTAGGCTTGCCTCAGGCTTATGAAGCTTGAGGGAATTTAAGAAAAAATTCCTTCTTATTCAGATCATATTTGTGGGAATGAGATACTGAAAAAATTTCCTGAAACAATAGTCATAGAATAGTTTCAACATAAATGACTGAGGTGTTTTAAATTGCCTGTGTTTAACAATATGGATATATTTTTTAGATTATGCAGAAACTTTAAAAAGCTTTTAATTACTATTTTGTCTGTTTACTTCTAAGTTTCTACACAGTTTAGTCAGTGTTTCTGAAATTAATATGAATTATGATACCACACTGCCGTGTGCAGAATTCATCAGGGTTTTGTCCACTGTGACAGATTGTATAGGTTAATGCAGAAGCCAGCAGTGAAATTCTCTGTATTCTTTTGAGATTAAAGAGGCACTATTCAGCCTTATTTTTGGGCTATCTTTTTAGCTTCTTCTGGGAGGTAATAGGTGAATGGGAAAATAGTCTTTCAGTGAAGTGACAATGCTGCATTTCTGTACTTGAGTTGTCCCCTTGTACAGTTCCTCCTATGCTTTATCTTTTGCTTTCTGTCATAACTTGCCCCTAGTTTATGGTCTTGTCAGAACTCAGAAAATTTCAATATGCAGGTTGGAAAATTTAGAAGAAATCATTTCTGGAGTAAAGCCAATCAGGAACATCATTTTTTGAAGAATTGATTACTAAGTAGATGGATTCTGTACACAGGGAACCATATGAGCTTTTTGTAGTGTGATATTTGGAAATTTGTATAGAATCTCATAAAATGGACCTGCAGTTGAGAATGTTTCAACAGACAGACGGAATATCTTCCCATGTATGACCTGTAACCATGTTGCCTGCCTCCTCCTTGGCCCTGGCATCAGCACCTGGCAAGGGAAGGTGGGGCACCTTCTGATCCCTGCCACACTGGTATAGAACTGTGTCAGCCCCAAGTGTTTAAAAATCTAAAGCTTTTTCAGTATCTTAAATAATTCAAATCAGTAGGCTGTCTGGACTACTCACTTTCACAATACAGTTAATTTATGTTTGGAGATGAGTGAAAGTGAAGTTAATGAAACCTGACACGAGAGTGGCTAGCACAGTGTAGACAGAAAAGTGCTGCTATGGGGAAGAACTTCATGAGAGGATCTAGGAGCTTTGTCTGATCCAAAGCCAGGACTGGTGAAATGAAGGGAGGCATTGAGGCTCTGTGTGATGCACTAAATACAGCCACGGGTGTGTGATTCCTTCCATGCTTTGCCGGAGAGCACTCTTAAGAAATTACACAAAGACAAAAAGAGCCTGATTTTTGTAAGATTCATAAAGATTTCATAAGTCTACTGTTCTTACACTGGTCTGTTGCTTTCTTGTCCACTCCCCATATCCTTGGTATCTCCCTAGAAAGCCAGGAAGGTGGTCATGAAGGAGACAGGAGTGAGGACCTGCTGAGCTGTGTGCCTGGTCATGCCATGTGTGGATTGGCCAGCCAGCTGCTGCTGGACCTCACCCTCCACCTGTTGGGGTTGCTTCTGAAGCTTAAGAAATTCCATTATGTTTGAGACCTATAAAATAAATTAAGAATTGGCCAGTGGCTAAAAAAGTTAAGTGTGAGAAATAAACAAATGTTTAATCACTTGAAACTATTGTGTGTGGATTAGTAAAACAGCCTACCTTCCAGCCTCTTTAATCACAGGGTATTTTTTTCCAGTGTTATGTTATTTATAGGTTATAATCTTAGGAGCTTGAATGGCTCTGTTTTCTTTGTGTTAAACAGTAAGTGAAAATCAGGGACAGAATATCTTAAATCTTCAATGAAGATTTAATTGTGCCAGCATTTTTGTTTGAGTGATATCAACTTGAATAGAAAATTTTGTATACTTCATATATATAATTGGGTCTTCACAAAATGGCTTATGAACAGATAATAATTTTATTGTTTGTGCTTTAGAAGTTCATTCTTGTTTATGGCTTTGGTGATTTGTATTTACATTCTCCATAGATATTTAAAGAGTTAATGCTATATGAAGTACAGAATTTAAATTATGTTTCTAAAACCAGAATTTAAATGTTTTGATGTTAAAAACTATTTATTTATAATTCTTCATAAGCCAAATGTCAAATGATTACTTCATGTTGCTTTTTTACTTCCTTTTTTCTTTCTGTCTGAGACTTAAGTTATGATTAATTGAATAAAATATTACTGAAGGAGATGATTAGAATCCTTAGAGGACTGTTTTTAGTTTCAGCACTTGTCATTTTTAGTTGTAGTCATCTTTCATAAAAAGGTCATGCAGCTAATAGTAGTATTTTTATTTGCACCAACAATGTTTTTTTACAAGTGAATGAGCTCCTCAAGAGAGTAGTTTCAGTTACTTCAGAAGAAATACAGAACTTTGTGATAATCAGATGTTTTCTTTTTTCTAACTGTTTTCTTGACATTTTTCAATAAATATTGGAAATAATTTTGAATTCCTGCTGTCACTGTCACTACTGTGCAACTACTGCTGTAGTGGCAGATAATTGAAAAGAATGGGTTATAGAAAGGAGAACTCCTCTGTTAGAAATAAATTTTCAAGACAGTAGATTGATTTAGTGCATAACCTTTTCCCTGTGATAAAGTAGAATTTAGGCTGTCAAAATTGATGTATTAGCATATTGTAGTGGAAAGGTTGTCATTTTCGTTTCTGTTTTGTATTTTGTTTTCTGTCTTGAATATTATTGTAAAAATTGGCAGATGATTGACAGACAAAATATTCTTTGTCATGACTGAATCAAGAGATTTCCATTAAAAGCAGATTAAAGGTGGTAGAATTAATCTAACTGTAGTGAGTTACTCTACTTTAATTTTTAAAGAATTTTAAAGATAGCATTTTATTTTATCAATATATGATTTTATTGTTCTCTTGACTTCCCGAGGGAGAATTGTTCAAAGGCTGTGATTTATTTTGATGATTGTTTTTTTTTGTTATGTTTTAAATTTGTTTTCCTCTGATAAAGGTGAGCTACAAAGGTATCCTCTTTCTATGAGTTGAGTCACCTTTTTTTTTTTTGGTGATAATTTTTTTTATTTTAAATGTAATACTTGCTGTACTTTGTAGGTGGTTTCCTGATAAGCCCATGGTCTAAATTAATTAAATTATTTATTAGTTGGAGTGGCAGTGGGGAGAGTCTGGATGGATTCCATGTTGCACTTCATTTGAGATTCATTATAATCTCAGCTGTAAAATATAATAGGCAAACCACAGAGAGGAATCTCAATATCGAGGTGGAAATCTGCATCAAGGTGTTATTTTCAGGATTTTGACAGTAGTACTGAACATTTTCATCAAAGGTTTGAAAATTAGAGTGGAGAGGCAGTGATCTTGAAGGGGATCCACAAGGGTATAGGAGGAAAAGAAAACAACTACAGCGTGTGTTCAGAGAGGATGGGAGG
Source organism: Chloebia gouldiae (assembly GCA_003676055.1). Taxonomy (NCBI): domain Eukaryota; kingdom Metazoa; phylum Chordata; class Aves; order Passeriformes; family Passeridae; genus Chloebia; species Chloebia gouldiae. The sequence continues at coordinate 77,601 of QUSF01000036.1, read as the reverse complement.
TGCCCTTTGGGAGGTGCCAAGGCAAGATGCATGGAATTGTGGGAGGGAGCAGCTGGATGATTAGCGGCTCTGCCAAAACCTCTGTGGGGGTTGCAGCTAACGTAGGATGGGTTGGCTATAAATTATTGTTACTGAAGGGAGATACTGCACTGAGATGAGGAATATAACCTTAGGAAAGGTGCAAAGTGCTCAGTGTGGGCTCAGGTGGTGTATCCTGTTTGGCATGCTGTGCTGGAGAGAGCTGGTGAAAGTTTGAAAGAGGACTGTGGAAGTCTCAAGGACAGACTGAGTGAAGAAGGAATCCCCACAATTAAGTGGAGATTGTTTAGCTGAAGAAGGGATGATGTGTACAGAGCACTGAAAATATCTTCCATGAGGAAATAGACAGCAGGCAGTCTTTTCTGGGTTTGGCAGGATTGGCTATAACTAACCAGCTTTTACTGAGATGGTGAAGAGTCAGATGAGAGCTTGGGAAAACTGCCAGCAGTAAGAATATCAAAATATTCAAATCTGACTAAATAGCCATGGATAAATACACATATCAAAAATATGATTTTTATCACTGATGCTTCAGGGACAGGCACGTTGATATGGTTGTGTCAGATGGCATCTCAAGATACGGCTCAGTGATTGCTGAGTTTCTGGTATGCTGTCACAGAACTGCAGTTTGATTAGTTTTGCAAACAGGAGGGTAAAATCAATCCACTTGGAACCACCCCCCCGGCTTTGTATTGTAAAGCGTCTATTTTCCTTTTTTCTTATTTTCCTATTTTCCTGTTCTCCAAGCAGTATTCTTGCTGGTTAGTACCAGACCAGTCTGGAAGAAGAGACGGCAAAAGTAAAAAAAGTTCCATTTTTAATGAAACTGCTGATGAGAAAATGGGAAAATGCATTGACTTTCTCCTCTGAAAAGAACACAAGCTGAACCTGGCAGTTGCCAAGTTGACCAGGCAGTTGTATGTGTTGGACCAACAATGTTTATGTAGCTCTGGACCCACTGTAGATTGTGAGGGCCACCTGTGCCCTGAGGGGCATCAAGCACAGCATCACCAGCCAGGCAAGACAAGGGACTGTCCTGCTCTGCTCTGCCCTAGTGGACCAGGCTCCCCAGGGAAGTCATCACAGCATCAAGCCTGATAGAGTTCCGGAAGCATTTGGGCAATGGTCCCAGGCACGTGGTGTGACTCTTGGGGTGTCCTGTGTGAGGCCAGGAGTTGGACTCTGTGGTCGTGATGGGTGCCTTCTAATTCAGTGTATGATTATATGATTCTGTTTCTTGCCTAATAAGAATTTCTTCGGGTGTTAGAATTAATTTTGGTTTAGTAGTAACAGAAGATGGTTTAGAAGACAAAGAATAGCCAGACATAGGGTTTTGAGTTTGAGTTAGCTGAGCAATAGAATTATTTGAATTCATGAAGTAGTAATCCCAAGTGTGCGCAGAAAACCTCCTTCATAATACTCATATACTTTTATGACCAACTTTATAATTCTTTACTTCATCCATTATTTTTCCATTTTTGCAGATTAGGTATCATATATAATCTGTAGCACATAAAAGAAGAATCATACAGAAAATACCAATGGCTTTGTCATATACCAGTATTTGAGACAATACCAATGGCTTTGGAAAGTTGTAACCACTGACTTCCAATATGTAATTTAGATGTTGAGCTGAAATGTTGTGACATACCCTGCAGGTATCTGTAAAGGGGGTCTCTTTACAGTTTGTGGCTTTAAGGGAGAGGTTTAAACACAATGTAATGGCAGCTTGTTTGCTGGTAGTTTAAGCATGTTAACTTGTATTAATTCCATGTTGAATGCTAGCTGCCTCGTACGTTAGTTAATAATTGTGACACATCTGAGCACACTCTACACAGATAATGTAGGGTGACCGGAAGGAGTATGGCTTTCATGCTTTTCAAATAGATATGAAATCCCAGAAAACTCAGTTTGGCTGATCCTCTCTTTATCAGAATCTGAAACCTTTGCACTTGCCTAAACATGTTAAGTATTTTCACTTGACATGCATCCTGTGTGGTTGATAGTCTGAGAATCTTTGATTTATCATGGAACATGAACTGGATTAGAACACATTTACGCTGTCAGCTCTGACAATGGATTCTTTCCTGCCACTTCAGTTTTTTTCCACTTTGAATGCAAGTTCTGTGATGCAGTTTAAAAGGAGAGTAGATGTTTGAAAATTAATAAAGTCAAAGCCACAACTCAAGCCTTCAGTAATGAGTTTTGCAGGCTGATGTTACTGTTGCTCAGTTTTCTTGAGTGTTTGTCTCTCAAATGAGCTCTGCTTTCTCTTTCTGCTTATTGAGTCGTTCTGCATTAGGGATAATGCCCAACATAATTCCCAGAGGAAGTGAAGAAATTTGAAGGAGATTGGTTTGGTGTAAAATACTGCCCTATATCTAAGTAATTGAGAATCGCAATATAATTTGATTCATGTCACAAATAGCATGCTGGGCCTGAGAGAGCAGAAATGGAAATTGCTTCTGCAGGGAGAATGAACTGCAACATGTTGGGTACTAATATAATGCACAAATCCATTCTGCTCCGATTCTTACGCTGTGCCTTTCTGTAGTATACAGGGGGTCTGAGTATAAACAAATGACTAATGTAATCAATCTGTCTCAGCATTTCTGTTTGTTGAATTTCCATCCAGAAGTGTACCTTGGCACAGCTGGCTGCCTGGTGCAATGTAATGTTTGTAGGCCATTCACATGGAACAGTATAGTTAAATTTATGAAAGATTTCAAATTAGAATTAAGTTTCTTTTAGACTACAAAAGCAAAACAATAACATGTTAAATAGCATAAAGTAAATGAGTGCTAAAAATAAGCAATCAGGAATTATTCTTGTTCAAGATTTGGGTTGCACAGACTAATAGAACCTTCAGTTCTGATTATATGTAGCTATTTCCCTTTGACTAACATGTAGCAGAATGTATTCTCTGCCCATGTCCACACATATGTGTTTACAGCATTGAAAACTGATGCTTAATTCTTAAGCAGTAAATTCCAAGATGCACTAGTCTAGATGGCATCAGAGGTATTTTAAAATATGCAGAAGATAAGCCAAAATAATGAAATCTATGCAGGTAGGTATTTAATTTCTCTGAGTTGTATCTTTACTATGATCCTGCTCTTATGCGTCCTTACAGGTTTTATTAATTCTTTTGCAAATTCTGTACTTCTCTTGCCTAGTAACCTTTATCTGAAATTTTTATTTTGATCCTTTGGGGTTTTGGGTTCAATGTGGCATTGTTGAATAAAATATAGAACAAAATAATAAAACATTGCATTCAGAAAAATAGTCCTCAGTATATTTCTGATGTTAGGACCAAGGAGAAGAAAACAACTTTCACAGCATTTTTCACAGTGCTGTATTTAAGCTGCTTCACACTGAAAGTATTTCAGACTAAACCCCTGATATTAAAGTACCTTTTGAGTCTCCGTGGGACACCTGTGAAAAGTGTGTTGTGAAGGTGTATTTAAAATTGACTGAAAAACCCCCAACTCATTTTTGCCACTGTGTTTATATTTGCCATGTGTAGAGCTAGATGCCACGCAGTGTAAGGTTCATGGCATGTTGGATTCTTGGATCAAAGGAAGGACTACAGGAGCAGATCCCTCCACCTGAACACGGAGCTTCACTTGTTTGTAGCATGCGCTGCAGGGTCCACTTGCACAGTTAATACTGCTGGGGAGTTTATTGATTGAGGTTATGTTGTCACTGAGTTGCATTTGAGAAATGTGAAATGGATGGACTTTCCCATACAGCATGGTTGTGTCTGTATACTTCCAGTAGCAGCTTTTGATCCTTAATACTTGAAATGTAAGGTGCCTTCAGATCTGGGGCTTTCTACTGGGAAAGCAGATGTGTGCATGACAGCCTGTTGTTTGTACCTTGGGTCATGTGCCATCTCTGGGGACAGTATGCAAGTTTGCCTTATGAAATAGCAATCTGTGTTTCAGGAAGCCACCTGGTATGCTGCCTGTTACGGTTCCACCAGAGGTCAGTCCCTTGGCGTTACATGTCTAGTTGAGAAGCTGGGACTGATTTCTGTGATTACTGTTTGGAAGGAAAGATCTGATTCTTTTTTCCAGGAACAAAGTCTCCTGGAAGCTTTTCTCCCAAGCTGTCTATGGAATAAGAAAATAAGTTACTTAGACCAGATAATTGTAATCACTGGTAAAATTCAACAAAGTTGAATTTAGCCATTATTTTGAGGCCAGTGTCACTGAGACACTGGGGTTAGTAGGGTTTTTTTTAATCCTTTACATCAAAAACTATGTAGTCTTTTTTAATGAGTTGCAAGGTGGCATTGTTAATGCAAAATTTATATTTGGAAGTTTTGCAGCCTTTCCTATTGGTGTCCAACTCTACTGAGTTGAGTGTACTTAATAAAATGCCAATTTAGAATTCTAACAGAAGAAGGATTTGCCACTTTCAAGGAAAATTTTCAAGCATTATTTTGGAAGAAAAAAGAACTGGGATATTAAATACTTTATAGCAGATGGGAAAGCCCGTGGCCACTCTTGGGAGTTCTTGTTGAAGCCCCTGCCAGTTTTCCTTGCCAAGATTAGATAAGCAGCATACATGGATTAAAGGTATCAGTCTGTGTTTCGGTTTGTGATCCTTCTCAAAAGAGTCTGGATCTACCCTGCAATAAGTGGAATAGCTGTACTGTGAAACTACTGGATTGATCTCTGCCATTCAGTGTGCTTCCTGTAATATGTAGAAATATTTACAGGGAACATGACCTCTTTCTGATGCCTATTTGCTTCAGCAAGACTGCAGCAAATAGAGCTGCCCAAGCAGTCCTAAACATACAAACTGAGAATTTCTTTACTTTTGCTGAAAAATTTAGCATCAATTTTAAACACAGAAGTGCATTACTCAGCTGTTTAATACTTGGAGGACATTATGGTCTCGCACCACAAATAGTAACTCAACTCACTCCCTCTATTTGTGACATCTTACAAGCATACTGATTTCAAATGCTACCCAGTTTGATTTAAAGACAATAAATTAATTCTGTTCCTATCTTCCTGCATTTCCCTTATGGCGCTGAGTATTTAATATATAATTTTATAGTTATATAAATAATCTGTATTTGCATATACTTAAATCTCCTACATCAGCTGCAGTATACCTGATGTAACCGAAAATGAAAAATTCACATCACTTATAATTAGCATGCTCAAGAGATGTGTTTAATGTAATTACTGCTGTTGTGTGCATTTATGTACTAAGTACACACTTCTCAGAAATCCTCCCAGCTTACTATCTTAAGGAGATTTGTTTCAGGATGGCATAGTTTCTGTATTTATAAATTCAGTGTTGTAAGAAGACTGACCTTGTTTTAAATTTCTTTCCTCCCTGCTACAAAACAAAAATAGATGAAGGAAGTAGAGAGTAACTGTTCCCTATGCTTAAAGAAACTGTATTTAAAAAAAAAAACCTGTCTCTTCCTCTTCCCACTGTATTTCATGTTGCCAGTTGTGTTGTTTTGGAATTCCTTGCTGATTCAAATAGTCCTTTTCATTTTCAGAATTTACTATAGATAAGCACTGATTAATTTTCATTTCAGTCTAATAGCCTGGTAAGTTTCTGTGTTATGCTCTTTGCACTAAAGGAGAGATTTTTATGTGACTTGCCTACTGTCAGGAAGGAAAGAATTAGATAGAAATTTATAATTTATGACTTCTGTCTCTGTTCTTGAATCATATCTTTCTGCCTCATTACAAAAACAATCAAAACTCTACAAACTTGAGGCACTGGCACAAACTTTATAATAGAAATCACCTAAGCATTGCAGCTACTTAATTCTTTGATACTCTTAATGGAAAAAATTGGATTCTTACATTGCTCCCTACTTGTTAGTATGTTTTTTACTTAATAGTTTTTTAATCCATAGTAATATGCGTAAACCTGATTTTGATTTATCTTGGTAGGAGAGCAGTGCAATGCTGGTTTATCAGGTTTGTTTGGTTTAATACTACATTGTTAGAGGAAAATGGACCCTGTTGGATTGGGCAGTCTGAGGAAGGTGAGGCTGCTGCTGCTTTATGACCCTTGGATTTTTTCACACAGCCTCACTCATATATAGTAGAAGAACATCAGAAAAAATTGCTGTGTGCCTGTGTGAGTAGTGTTCTGTTGCTGCCAAGATTTGACACTCCTGCTTTAGAATGGAGACTTCAGACTTAGCTGTTGCAAGTTATTAAGGTATTTATTGATTAATGAACACTCAGAGAGTAAACAGGTAGAGCAGCAAAGTAGTCTATGCAAAATAATATATAATCTATGCAATCAGGTATACGGGTTACAATTCCATAATGATACAGAGTGCAGATTATGAGGAATCACATATGTGATTACTGCTAAATTACAGTTTTCTAGGT